>JAPYZO010007677.1:0-14909 GCA_030522905.1 Torymus flavipes | reverse complement strand
GAAATATGGCATTTTCGGCCTCGGTATGAGGAAAAATAGTATACGCACCTCGGGAGGAAATAAAGAATGCCTCAGATCGCATGTTTGTCACCCTTGCCTTCGGCTCCGGTGACAATTTATACATGCGATCTGGGACATTCTTTATTTTTCCGCCCATGGTGCGTAATGTACTAATACCTGCGAGTAAAACTGCGGGTTCTCGGACATCATTGGGGCGACCTGTTTCTACAGGAGACGAACAGGACGAGAGGATGCGCGTGACTACAAAGAACACCATCGACATCGCGGCGACAACTCCTACGACTATAATTAACTTCTTCCAGAACTCTTCCAAGTGCTAGACCGATGAGGACAGCGCTGAAGCTATCTCCAGCGGCTCGCTAATCTACGGAGACCAAGAAGAAGCCTGAACGTCTGTTGGCTAACGATTTCAAGAAAATGGGCTGCTGTTTAACTATCTGGCTTGAATTATATTTTGTATTTAAATTAGAATAGACTTTAAATGTGAGGGAGGGAATGAACGTAGCACTTTTTTCCTGCTTCGGTGGGAATAAAGTACGAACTTTACGATGGAGGGTGTTAAAAAAAATATTTTTAAATCGAATTTATAGAGCCGAATAAAAAACATTTATAGCCCTGCCAATAAAGTACGGGATTTAATATTTGTGCAGAAGCACGAAAACCCCAATAAATCATTCTGGATTATACAGATTAAACGGAATTTCCGTATATGAGCTTAATTCTAGGAAAAATTATTTTCCTTAATGAAAATTGTATAAATTTCTGAAAGAAATGTGCTTCGAAAGCACGCACGTAGCACACGCAGCGAGGAGCTGAGCGTCGCACGACAGCGACGATGGGATGACGCACGCGCCGTGCAGAGGAGCGCAGCGGATTGCGGACAGCCGCCCGTCTTCCCCTGTACCCTCGCCTACAACGTGCCGTCCCCGGCGCTCTCTCTCTCTCTCTCTCTCTCGTGCCGAACGCCGACGACTACGGACGCTTCACCCGATCTCTCCTGTAACAACCATTATTCAGAGCCCCAAATAAAGGATCAATAGTTTTATATAAAAGTGCTTGCTCTCCTTATTTACCCGCTCCAACAATTTCAAAGAGAAACTGTATCGGAAAATCTCCAAAACTTTTGATTTTTTATTAAAAAAAAAATAAAAATAAAAATGAAAACACATTTTTTATCACATTTTTCATGTCTTTTGTCATAAAAAACTATATTTTCCAAGCGTTAATCATTTTTATTATACGCTAAAAACGTCATGGATAATAAATGTAAAATATTCATATTTCCAGAAATGATTGTTTTTACTGTTTTAATTTATTTTTTCAACAATAAATATTGTAGATTTATGCGAATTATAATGAAAAATGCCTTTTCGACAGTTATAAGGTAAGGATAGGCTAACTGGTGTAGAAAACTCGAAAGTTAGGCCAATATAACGAGCGTTTGTAATACTAGTAAAAACTAGATGCTTTTAAGGTGCTTTAAAAAATTTGGAATAGCGACTTGCATACACTAATTACGACCATCATGTACGTGGACACGCATTATAAGTACAAACATTGCATGTATTTTGAGCCACTGAATCCTAATCTACAAGGTTTGCACTAAAGTTGTGCGGAAATTATTTATTAACAAAATGTCCTTTGGCGATTTTCTTGAAAACTATATATATTTCCTCAAAGGACATTGTCTCTCTCAGAAAATGACGGAGAGTATAGTTTATATAAATTATATATCACTGAAAACGAATTCTTATAATCTCATAATCTTTTGGATTTTCGCGCCTTTTTTACTATATAGCGCCAATCGCACACAAAAATGTTTCAGGTAAGGTTGAGCTCCGGTACTTGCATACGTCGGGCGACGGCCTCTCATCTTACTGCTCTTGCTTTTATAGTTTACACGTGGTTGGAAAAGGTTGTTGAATTCCTTTGAGGAAGAAAATATATTGTTCTTCTAATATTTACAACTGTCTTTCGCAAAAAATTAATTATTATCCTAAGAAACAAAACCTAAATCCAACATTATGAGCAATAATAAGATGTTGTCTTTGAAAGAAGTAAAGAATCAGTTTTCTACTTTGCTTAATTCAATAAACAAGACAGATAAGAAGAATTTTATAGAATTTGTATTTGAGGAGTTGGCTTGTATGGAGGGTGGTTATTTCGATGATGGTAAGAATATACACATAAATTCATATCTAAAACTAATATTTTATTAATAATTGCATGTGTTAATTATCAATAAAGGATCTGATGGTGGATCTGAAAAATTGGAGGATGGACTCCTTGATGATCCAGTAGCAACTTTAAACAAGATTGCTGATGAAATAAAAAAGAAAGGTCCTATAAATGCTGTTCCTATGTTCCTACGATCAGAGAATATTGTTACACCAAACAAAGGAGAGGTACCAAAGTTATTTGATCCTTTTAAAATTTGAAGCTTTCAGAGCATAGTGAATACAAATTTTCCAAGCAAAAATGAGTTTATTAATTTTTTCAAGAGTCCCCTGATATCCTTTTGCTTTTGTACAGGGAAGCACCTAATTTTCTTTTGGTCCTTGAGATATTCTTGATCTTAATTTTTTCTGAAAAAATTAATAAATTTACTTATGCACAGAAGAATTTTACATTCATTTTTTTTATCTGAGCACTTCAATTAATCTTTCTATAATAAAAATAACTGTATTTTTAGAATGCAGACTGCGCTAAAGATATAATAGTACATGTGGATGAATTTTTATACACCGAGGATGATGTTGATGATCTTGCAGAAGTTGGAATGTTACAAAGAAATTATTGTGCAGATTGTCACTCTAGAAATATTCATCCCTTAAGTAAGTTCAACAGTTTTGATGTAAAAACTAATGGTTACATTTTAAAGGGAAAATTTCATATTTTATTCTTTTTTCATAGTATTCCTATCACATTCTATGTCAAGAGAAGCTCTGTATTATGTATTTAACACTCGACTTCCCACACTAGAGAATAAAACAGTATTAGATATTGGCTCAAGATTAGGGGCTGTTTTATATGGAGTAAGTAGGAAATTTCCAAATAAAAATCATAAAGATTGTAGAGAATTGAACATTGAACAGTATATAATAAGAAAATTAAATTATTAAGTAATCTGTTTTGAAACAATGTTCTTTAAATATTTCTCATTTACTTGTACTTTGTTTTAAAATGAATGCATACAAAAATTATTCACTGGTATTTTTATAAAATTCAAACAACTTTATTTTGATCTTTATTTAATTACTTCAGGCCTTTGTCTACACTGACGCACCGCGAATTATCGGCGTGGAAATGAACGAGGACCTTTGCAACTTGCAAAACGAGATGCTGCGCAAATACAAAATGACTGATCGCGTCGAGGTTCTACACAAGAGAATCGAAGAAGCTGAAGATGTCGTCAAATCTGCTGACATAATAATCATAAACAACGCCTTTGAATTTTACGTATCTGAGGAAGAGCAAATAAAAATCTGGCAGTTCCTCAAATCTCACATCAAGAGCAAAACCATTATGGTATTACGTCCGCATCTTGAGACGACGCTTTTAAATATAAATACTGGTATTGTACAGGAGGAATGGGTGAAGCCTTATGAGCCTAAAGAAGATGTTGATGGGATGTTTGATGCAGAGGAAGCTGCCCACTGCGATATTAGCTTCTATGAAGTTTTGTAATCAGGAATGCACATATTAAGTAAAAATGCTGACAGGTGTGAGATCATACTGTACATATTGTGATTGATAACTTATTAATGCGGAACGGGCAGTAATGAACTGATTTTATAGAAAAGTTTTAAGTTCTACACTTGCAGTTTAGATAGATTATATCTAATAGGATATTGTTAGGACCATTATTTTTCATACACAAACATACATATTATACTATATAAGAATGTATCCACTCGACTTTCTTAAAAAAAAGAAAACAATTAAAAATCTTTTATAAGTACCGTTGTGATAAAAAAATATATATTTCCATATTATCAATGTTAAACCTGATTTTTTAAATTAATTAACCTTTACCAATGTTATCCCGAAACGTCAACTATCCGTAAAGCTATTCTAGACTACATTAAATTTGAACAAGACAATTTCTTGTGCAATACCCACTCAACAAATCATAACACTGCATAAAAAAAAAAAAGAAAACAATTGAAACCCGTATTCACACAAACCTAATCCTCTCAAATATTTACACTCCCACCTTTTAAATACCAACGGCAGATGATTTAAATACCCGCGCGCGCGTCGTTTTTCGAAGGCCCACGTATATACCTATAGTACCTACATACACCACTACATACGCGTCACACACGCATATGCTTCAGCTATACTAGCTTACTCCGCATTCCGGTGGCGTTTAACACGTCACCAGGTCACGTGACCCCCGCCGCGCTTCTCTCTCTTTCTCTTCGCCTTGGCGGCGCGATCTCAGCACATACGTGTCCATTGGGGCCAGCGCCGTCGACTGACTCTCTCTCTCCTCGCCACGAGCGCGCGGGCAAGCACGCACGCACCGTCATCCGCAGCACCCTGAGCCCCGTCGTCAGCGTCCGGGCGACGACCAAAGTTGTAGATACACCTACTCTTGAGCTCAGCGGAGCACAGCGGCCAGCAAAATGGGCAGTGAGTACCCACATTATTATCACCCGAGCGCGTTATTTTATCGAGCCCGTATGTGCGGTGGCCTCTACAGCTGTTTTTAACCTCCTTCATTCGCGGGGGTTACACACTCCGCTCAACATATTGCTACTGTTTCGCTAAAGGGCTGCTTGCTTTCTTGTGTTTCAGTCAAGTTCCTCGAGGTGATCAAGCCCTTCTGCAGTATTCTGCCGGAGATCGAAAAGCCCCAGCGCAAGGTAAGTGAAATCTGCGTGTGTGCGTGTGTATGTATACGCGCGGCGGCTACGTGGCTGATGGCACCTGTGCGCCGCGGGTTACTCCAAGTACCGTTTTTCGCGGGTTTCTAGGCATTTTCCGATAACGGGATCTATGGGTTCTATTTCATTATTCGACGTTTTTCGCGATATTTGAGCCGTATGGGTGATTGAGTGCTGGCAGGTTGCTGACAGATGGTGGCCACTTGTGGGCTCACTCATGTACTTTGTGTTATAGATCCAGTTCAGAGAGAAGATACTATGGACAGCCATCACCCTCTTCATCTTCCTGGTCTGCTGCCAGGTGGGTGGCAATTTTTTTAATTTTTAAAAAATTTCTGTGAGGTTTGGGTTTTCTATCTGCTGACCAACTTACAATTTTTTCTTCCAGATTCCTCTATTTGGAATTATGTCTTCGGACAGTGCAGACCCCTTCTATTGGATTCGTGTTATTCTGGCTTCCAACAGGGGTACCTTGATGGAGCTGGGTATTTCGCCGATCGTTACATCTGGTCTGATCATGCAGCTCCTGGCTGGTGCTAAGATCATTGAGGTCGGTGACACGGCAAAGGACAGGGCTCTGTTCAATGGAGCTCAAAAACGTAAATAGACTATCTATTTATCTTGTTTATCACTAATTTTATTTTCTCTACTTTATCTCCGATGTTATCTTTCAGTGTTTGGTATGGTTATAACTGTTGGACAAGCCATTGTCTACGTTATGACTGGCATGTACGGCGACCCCTCCGAAATTGGAGCTGGAGTTTGCCTTCTGATCATCATCCAGCTGTTTGTTGCTGGTCTGATTGTATTGCTTCTGGACGAACTGCTCCAGAAAGGATATGGTTTGGGCAGTGGTATCTCCCTCTTCATTGCCACCAACATCTGTGAAACTATCGTCTGGAAGGCATTCTCACCAGCCACTGTCAATACTGGCCGTGGTACTGAGTTTGAGGGTGCAGTAATTGCTCTATTCCATCTTCTTGCAACAAGACAGGACAAAGTTCGAGGTCTGCGTGAAGCCTTCTACAGGCAGAATCTTCCTAACTTGATGAACTTGCTGGCTACTATCTTGGTCTTTGCTATAGTCATATACTTCCAGGTAATTAATCATACAGTCAATATTTTAATTACAATATCTTCCTTCTCTTACCCACTCCATAGTCTCATACATGGTTTCGGGCGCTTGACGGAAGTAAATAAAACACAGTGTATGCACTCTGAAAATTTGTTTTCACAACAATTTCGCAACGCATATTTGTGACATTCCTTCAACAGGGAACTTTCATTTTCCTTATCTCTGATCATTTATCAATGCTAATTACTATGTCTACTACCTATAGGGCTTCCGAGTGGATCTTCCCATCAAGTCGGCGCGCTACCGCGGCCAGCAAAGCAGTTACCCCATCAAGCTCTTCTACACGAGCAACATTCCCATTATCCTGCAGTCGGCTTTAGTCTCCAACCTCTACGTCATCTCGCAGATGTTGTCGATGAAGTTCCACGGCAACTTGATCGTCAACTTACTGGGAGTCTGGCCCGACGCTGGTAGCGGTGCCGCTCGTTCCTATCCCATAGGCGGACTGTGCTATTACTTGTCGCCACCCGAGTCTGTTGGTCATATCATGCAGGACCCAGTGCACGCCGTCCTTTACATCTTCTTCATGTTGGGATCGTGCGCCTTCTTCTCCAAGAGCTGGATCGAGATCTCCGGAAGCTCTGCCAAGGACGTATGTTGCGCGTTAACTTAAAAAAAAAATTCATTTCAACTGCAAACAAGATGCTCATGCCTATACTATACGTATTTTTGCTTTCAGGTCGCTAAGCAGCTGAAGGAATCCCAGATGGTGATGCAGGGTCATCGCGAGAAGTCGCTGATCCACGAGCTGAACCGTTATATCCCAACGGCCGCTGCCTTCGGTGGTCTCTGCATTGGTGCTTTGTCGGTGTTGGCCGATTTTCTGGGTGCCATTGGTTCTGGCACGGGTATCCTGCTCGCCGTCACCATTATCTATCAATATTTCGAGATATTTGTGAAAGAGCAGAACGAGATGGGCGGCATTAACACCCTGCTGTTCTAAGCTACAGGAACAAACACAGACACGTACATACACACACACAACCTACAAACACACATACAAATACGTCGATTCTGTCTTCGCATGTTGACAATGTGAAAAGTAACGACTGCGAGTTGTATAACGGGATTCACTTGAAGTGAAACGATATATCAAGCATGATGTACGATTGCGGCTAAGGTTATCGATTTATATATAGTGAAAATTCGTCGACGCGCATAAGCTTAGCCGTAACTCTATCGCGATGCGTGCATTAACGAGTCGGGACTAACGGTACACGCCGAAGCGACGTTGGAATCCCGTGAGCGGGATTGATACACGTTGTGTCAAACGCACATTATCCTCGTTATTAACTTTATTTTTTCACATCATCGGCATTAATTATTTTTTGTTTCTAATGACGTTTTTTTCTGTCTCCTCTCCCGGGATTCCACGTCGCTTCGGGAGTCGGTTGTTGTTTCGATTTGTTCACTTCAGCGTCCAGAATGTTTTTCTATATTAATAATTTTTAATATTATATATTATATATACTTGAAGTGCGCGCGTTCGCAAGGACGTCAACCGATTTAGGTAATAATAAAATAATGAAAATAATAATTATTATTGTCTTTTATTTTTTTTTTACAAATCTTTTTCAGAGTGCAATGTGTAAATTTAATTTTTGTATGACTCTGCGGGTGTTTATAGATTACTTGTGATTTTATCCAATGTTTTTGAACTTAGAAATATAACATTGTACAAAACATGACTGTAAGAAATTATTTATTCCTTCAATTATTTCATGTAACAATTTCGAATTTATACTTTGTAGAAAATGAGATTAAGTACAAAGTACTGTTTTCACTTTAACTAACATTAAAATTGTTATTTTACTTACATTTTCATAAAGTATTGGTTTATTTATTGTGAACATCTTAGCATTATTATAATTTCTTAATTTATTTAAAACCTCATTTTTAACAATAAAAATTGTTCTGAACTTTTATTTAAACTACTTTTATAAGTGTTTATGAACACTCGCTTAAACATACCATTACGTATCATTGAAAGCATCGTTAAAAGTATATTTTAATCTCTGAAATTAAAGAAATGCATATTTTTTATCGTTCATTACGTTACTAAATATTCATCGATCTCTAGCAATCTCGCAATAATCTTTCTCTTCCCAAAGTAGATCTGCCACGCAGAAAACCAAGCCACGTGGCGCGACTCTCGACTTCGACAATTATGCTAACCATCAGATAAAAAGACAGTAATCCGCCTACGTCAGCATAATTATCCTTCCATCCCAAAACATCTTTTTTTCGCAACAACCCCCCGTCCCTTCCAAACGTCAAAAAATTAAACTAAAATCTAAAAACTGCCAACCACACTGCGTGTGCGACACCGCTGCTCCTTACGTAATCCACACGCACGCAGTCTCTTATCATCAGTAAAAAAAACAACAAACAGAAAAACAAAAAAAAAAAAAAAAAAAAAAACAAAAAAAAAAAAAAAAAAAAAAAAAAAAAAAAAAAAAAAAAAAAAAAAAAAAAAAAAAACGGGGCCCACGTTGGTACCATCGCAACCTGCACTTACCACCGCGTGTTTTCATCGCGCTTGATGCCGGCGTCAGTCAGTCAGTCGATACCGAGCCGGTGCGCCGAGCGGTGTGATTGCACACGCCCGCGCGCGCGTGCCCGTCGCGCGATTAGTACCTACAGTATATATACACATTATCCGAGTTTGTTCTGTGGCACGTGTACATTATTGTGATGATGATGATGATGATGATGATGATAATATAGGCAGTGCTGCTTCGAAAATGTGCGGTGGTTCGTCGGTGCGACGATGGTGATATTGCTGGATGGTAGGTATATAATAGTGGATATACTGTCTCAATATCTGGGAGGGCGAGAGAAGCGCAGTTCATTGACTGAGAGCGTAGGCGCAGCAGGGTTTATAAGTACTACTCATTGCTATCTTCCATATTGTGAATTTGTTTATTCGATCGGTTTGATAGTAGCAAATCTACGGTATGCGGAAAATATACGATGCATATAAGCAAGTGTCAGTATCCAAGTACATATACCTACTTATACTTTATGTCTTATCGTGTATTGAGCGTTTGGCAAAAGAGTTAAAAATAGATTAAAAACTCTTCGTTGTAAATGTTACTTTACAGAATGTAATTACGTATATCGATCGACTTTTTCAGATATAATAAGTTCCGGTACTCTAGTTTTGTAAAAAAATTGATCGTTTCAAGGATAACCTGGATGTAAAATCAATCTCTAATTTCAACCATCTAAAAATCCACCTCTGTAGGTCACCTTTTCCCTCATATCGATAAATCGAAACACACGCGGCTTACCCAAGTTTCACCTATAAATTCCTCGGATTCAGCGCGCAATTGCTTAATTAGCATACATAATGTCCGAAAACCGAAAAAAAGAAGGCTAACTCTTCGGCGACGCAGAAGGAAGTCCGTTAGGATTTATCTCGCGCTTGCGGCCGCGGGTCCGCTCGTCGCGCGCGCGATAAAAATTGATACGAGGCAAGGGAGAGTGAAACGCGAGTCTCGCGGACTTATTCAGCCTACATTTTGACCTGTGTGTTGAATTAGTTTTTTTTTTTTTTTCATTTTTTTACTGACGGTTTTTTTATTTATATACTGTATAAAAATTTACAATGTTTCGTTTCGAAACTAGTGCTTTTAAACGCTACTAATAAAATGTATTTTTACAATACTGTTTCAATCACGTATAAATAATCTAATAATATATCACAAAGTGAATTGAAGTGGAGTAATGGTGACCATTTCAGTACATAGCAAAGCCGCAATCCTCTATTAATTCTTCTATATGAAGTTCAATTCAGTGAAAATACTGTCACTCTTAATTTAATGTGAATTTCTATTCCAAGCTCGGTACTTTAGCGTAGATTTGCTTCAATAAAATAGTTTATAGTAACAGTGCGTTTCTCTCTCTCTTTCTCCATCGCTCGACCTTTTAGCGTCGATTGTATATAGTAACCCTCACACATGCCGTATTCGATAGCTTCTCTGTAGATATTATACATATATATTGGAAACGTATTTTCAGTATCGAAATGAAATTGGCGTCAAAGTATATAAAAATTAAAAAGTGTGTTAACTCGAATGATTATCCTTGAGCGGCCGTCAGAACTTATTAATAATATTACTCATCCGTTGGCTTTACGATCCGGCGCGAACAATGTGTATATAGCGACTGGAATCATTATATACAATTAAAAAACAAATTAAAAATAATATTTAGGTTAATTTTAATTCGATTATAATTAAGTTTTAACCTTTAATTGCCTTGATTTAAACAAAAAATGTATGCCTGACGTGACGATGTCTTATGACGGGTGCATGTATGCGCAGATCGCGCGGAACAACCGAGCGTTTCGTAGCCACCACAAAGCCCCCGTTGTGTAAATGTCGACGAGGGAGGAAAGTCGGAAACCCGGAGGATGGAGGACGAGAAACTATACTTGAACAAACGGTGAGTGTCTTCGTTGTATTTTGTTGTAATTGTGTTGGGGGTTTTTCGTTCGACTGCGGTAGTGCGATTTTTTTATGAGAAAATTAATGTCAAAACTCTTTTTTTATATTACTTATTTTATTTATTTAATCATACAGCACATTTAAGTTGGAAACCAATGGTTTTTTCTCGCGGATATAAAAAAAAATTGATTAATTTACAGTTAATTACCTAATAATATAACCCGCAATTTAACTATACTATTTTTTTAAAACGTTGAAAGTTAGCATTTATCTTTTATCTTCAAAATAAATCCTATTTCACACAACCATATACATATACCAGTTTTACATTCACAATAACATTAACACGTGTCAATTGCCAGCGCCTTGAAAAGGAAAATATAATTATGAAAATCCAGCAGCACGCTCGCGCACATTTGAAATGTTAAATCGCGATGTTCGTTCAACTCTCACTCGAGAATCAATTTTCACCTTAGCTGCGTACACGCGCAAAAAAAAGCGAATGGCTTATTATTGCGGCCATTTAAACTCCATTTCCCCGGCGATTTTTTCATATTGAATGCGGGAACGAAATGACGCGAGTTGGTCGACAAATATTTGGTTTGTTCCCCGGGCCTTTCTTTATCCAAAGAGCTTTCACAAGGCTTTTTTTACATATATGTTACAGGTATTAAAAAGTCATTTGGAATCTATTTCAAAAGTGGATTAATATGTTAGCGCAGAGTGCGTCAGTAGAAAATGATATAATAATGCGACAAAGAAAAATCGACCTAGATGTATTTTTAAGATTTAAGTTGACGTTTCATAGAAATAGTAAATTCGATTACAAATGCCTTTTGTTACTTCCACATTTCTTTTTATATTTACTTTTAAATATAATTGTAAGCGACGTCTTTTCAAATTAAATTAGATACCCCGCACCACCTAATTGCATGATTACACGTTCCCAACGAAAAGGCACATTTTTTTCCATTGATAACGTTTATCAAGCCAGTGGTTAGAGAGCGTTAAAAGCAGCCCAAACGCAGTTATCGCACCGCCGTATATCATTAGTGCGCACTCTGTTTTTTCGCTAAAAGTTTATCAGGGTTTTCCATAATAACAATGAAAAGGGGGAGGTACGCAACTTTTCACCGAACAACGCGAGACGCGCGCGACTGCGAAATTATTTTTTCACGTGTGTGACGTACTCGTTAATGCACTTATTTACTGCGGTGCGTCGGTGTACGCTTGTCGTCTTATATATCTTGAATATTGTTCCTGATTTTTTTTGCCTCAATAAAACTATTCGGTATTATAAAAGTGAGCAGATTTTTCAAAATTATTTATGGACGACTTAACTTTTGGACAGTGAACTCTAGATTTTTATTGCTTTATTTCGACGTTGTGTATAATTAGAAGAGCATGAGAGGCAGAACATCAAAGTATACAACCTTTGCTTGGCATCCTTGAGAGAATCCAAAAATACCTATCGCACCATTGTTACAACGCTCCTAAATATTTAGAAAAGAGGAAACAATCAAACAGTAATTTCACACCCCTTTTTCATCTACCCATGTAATCATCTTTGGTAAATAATTTATTCTATCAATATAATACTACTATACCTACATAAACTTTCAATGTCTAATGCTTCTGTCATCCTTGGCGTCGGAAACCGTAGCCTGAATTTTGAATCAGCAACAGCTCATCCTCTGACTTTCAATAAATATCTTCAAAAAATTACAATCATATCACCTCAGCAATACCAACATAAAAATTCCTCATCTATTAAAAAAAAATAATAATACCTAATCAAAAACCAACGAAAAAAAAATATTTAACTTCTATGTCAAATTCACACCGCTCTGCAACTCCGAAGGCTATATACGCGGTAAGTACTTATAAGTTCGCGCAATAATAACTCCTCAACCTTATTTCATGTACACTCTTATATGCGTGTGTGTGCGTGTAGATAAAAGGCCCCGCGGGAGTTCGCGAAAGCGCTTTAACTTTTAATGGCCGGCGCGGCGCAGCATTGATACCGTTGACGCAACATCGCGCGAGGCTGCTATACCGCGTACGTCGGCTTTTACTGCGATTCGTGTATAGGTATATTATAGTGTGGTCGTGGGGGTGATTTTTAAGGGAGGCTGCGGAGGATTTTTATTTGTTTCGAAATACGTATATATTATATCACGTGTCTATATTTATTGGCACAATCGTATGCGAAATTTTGTACATACGTGGTTAATTATTGTAAAATCATATTTGGTCACAGATTTTTCACAGTACATACAGTTATCCCAATACCGACATTCGAATCATCCACATTGAAACGTGATGGAGCGAGTTTACCTGGAAAAATTATATCGAACATTAACCTTCGAATTTATAGTATAGTCATCTTACGCACTTTCAATCATTTCAGTGCGACAAAATATGAAGTCATCAGTTATCAACGTAACAGATTAATTATTCATTACCGGTTCTAGGATCTAAGAATTGAATTAAAGTTATACGCAGGTGCGCTTCATATAACTACCAAAATATTGTAAATAGATTGTCGCCAATTAAAGTCAATCTGCAAATAAATGCAATTCTCTGTGAAAATAATTATACACATTTTCACTATACCCTGAAATTTGTATGAAATTATTCATACAATTTCGTTTTTCTTCCAATAAAAAGAAAACATAGTTATCACATACCGAAATATATAAAAACCGAAGTTACGAACAAATTGACCCATGGTGTAAAACTACTCTCTCTCACTAAAATCTAACGGCTTAGCGACTAAATTTTTCAATATTTTGTACAATACGGTAGACCTCCGAACCGATTTCTTTTTTCCCGTAGCGCGCGTACCTATATAGCTTTTCGAAAAACCTTTCGTTCACAAAATTTGTCGAAATTAACCTCCCGATTACATCAGATCTCCTAAAAACGCCTTTCTCCGATGTGCTCTTCTGCTTTTTCTTCGTCTTCTTCTTTGACGTCTCTCTTTCTCCCTCTCTCTCCGCAGTATTTATATAGCCGACGCAGATTTATTCGCCGCGAAATATAGTCCCTTTTGGCGTCAGCGCGCGCGCGCGCGCGCCCATTTTCATAATTCGCCAATAAATCTCGCGGGATTTGCACGCGTACATTATAATATTATTATTATTAATCTTCGCTCAATTAACGGTCCGATTTTCGCTAAGTGTTACACGTAAGATTATCCAGTGACACGCGCGCGGTCTACTTTGTTTTGGAGCATATGTATATACCTATATGTTTAATATTGTATATAAGTTTATACGGATGTTGTTGTTTTGTAGAAATAAAAACCACAGTTCTATCCGAGGCCTACAAATTACGAAATTAATACAATCGTGACGTAATTGATTCAGATTCTCAAAGATGTGTATATATATGTTCTTTGATGATTAACAACCATCGGAGGTGGCGGAACGGATGTTTATCTACTACACGCTCGCCGCGTAGTCTGGCAGAGCTCCACTTTTTCCTAATTTAATGACTCACTGTGCGCAATCACAGAGGCACGTGTAAAAAGAGCGAATTTCGGAAGCCTATATAGTCTATGGGCGTAATACACAAGCGCGTGTGAGGTCAAAGTTCACGTGGCCTTGTCTATTTGGTTTGTAACAAAAGCTCTTGAATCTGGGATGAAAAGGTTGTATTCTTGGTACTTATATCTTTGGAAATGATAAAATGAAAAGGAATAATAAAGAGGAGGGATTTTAAGTGTAAGGGTATGCAATGGGTTAGAGGTATATGATAGCAATGATATAGAAAAAAAAACGAAACGATAATGAAAAAGTAAAAACATAGAGAAAAATTGTGTTTCATAAAAAATTAGAACGTTAACTGTTATACAAATTAGTATTTGTAAATGAATGGGGCGACAATGTTGAATAAGGATGGTTTGTACTGTCTAGTTTTTTTTTTTTTTTTAATTAAATTCAGTATGAAACATAATTATGGTTCGGCATTTCGTTACCGACTGCGCAATATGCATTTTATGTACAAACTAAAAAAGGTTGAAGATAACGAATTTTGATTTCCTATTATGTTATTTTTATCATTTTTAACTTTCTAAAGTAAAACTGACACTTACATAAAGGACAAATAATTAGATAATGAAAATGCATTAAAAATACTATAATTATGATTATCTGCAAATATAATCACACATCCCTTATACCTAAAAATTATTTCTAAAAACCATTCTCCTTCACGATTATACGACAACCCAAAATCTCAAATCCCGTCCTAATACACCAATCGATCGAACCGCACCAATGAATCGTCACATATATAAACAATCGTCCATTATCGCGAATTCGCAACCCTGACACTACACGCCGCCCACGAAGCCTCGCCGCTTTAACTTCGTATTCCGTCGACACATCCTCGCGCGCGCGCGCG
>JAPYZO010007675.1:0-15763 GCA_030522905.1 Torymus flavipes | reverse complement strand
AGATTAGGGGACTGGTTTATACTGACGATCCGTAAAATTATTTTCTATCGATCCACGTCGACGGAAAGAATAATCCCCCGAGTATAAAGAGCCTTAGAAAATCTCGAAAAAACAATATAACTTCGATCCGCAATCAGGTCGACGTGAAGCACCGTAACCCCCTACTTCTATATCGGGAAGGACGAACAAAAAAAAAAGAACGAGAACGAATGATAAAAAAGAGGGAAAAAGGGTATTAAGCAAGCCTCTCTGCTCGCGCGCTTACTTTTCCCTCCCGTGCCCATAAAGGCCAATTAATTTCGCCTTCGTCGTTTCATATATAGCAGCAGCTCGGGCGAGCCTCTTAAGACTTCTCGAAGATACGAGAAAAATGGCGGTGAGGGAGCTAAAGGGAGAGAGATCGAATGAAAAAGCCTCGGCAGCGAAATCCAGCAAGTTTGAGGGATCTGAGAACCCGAAAGAAAGAGAAAGAGAGAGAGAGAGAGAGAGAGAGAAATCGCCGCTCCTTTTTCCCGTCGGCTAATTTGGATTAGTTTCTACTTGGCGGGGATCGATCGCTAAGGGTATATATGTAGAGGGAGTTCGAATCGACTTTTGGAGAGAGAGGGAGGAATTCCGATGGGTACTTCGGGCTGGTGTACCTACGCTGTGTGTTCCGCGAGGATGGCCGTAAATCGCCGCGGGGCCATTAGACAAATTAGGTATCGTTTTGGGAGCGATGAGAGAGAGAGAAGGGAGGGAGGGTTGATTGGATCGTGCGCGAGGTGTGGATTGTTTATAGAGACGAGCGAGACTGGTGTAGTACCGATGTAGTGGCGTTTTATTGGTTGTTAATGCCGGTTGTGTTGTGTCAGCTGAGCCTTGTTTAAGGATACTTTAAATAAGTCGGAGGAGGATTATCCGCGTGCGCGAATGTAGATGTGTACTTGAGGGGATCAGTTGAGAGAATTTCTTCAATTAAAAATGATGACAGTAGTACGCGGTGGACAAGTTCGTATCGGTATATCTGACATCCGTTTAACGACACAATTCTACAGGAATTTAATTAAACCGAAAAATTAAAGTTTTTAAAGGATTGCCGACTTTTCTAACAGTAAAGACGTGGACGCGGATCGAGCCAGTATCACCTGACCTCGAGAAACAGCCGCTCCTCTCCCCTCAAAGTATAAAAAAATACTCGATAAACTTTTCCCCTCCATTTCTTCCCTAATAAATCGGGAATTAATTAAGAACTTATATATACCGAGACATATACACACGCACACTACAGTGTTTCTTTACATAACCTCAATCACCTCGTTCAAATAACCATCACGCATCCTTAGCGCGCTGTGCTGCTGCTTATACATATACTCGCAAAAACGCGTGAAAAAGTGTATCAACGTCGGCGGCTGCCGCTCAAGGACGCGCCGTTCAACTTTCGCTCGCGCGCGGCTGTCGATAATTCTCACTCCAATACCTATATATAAACGAGCTCTCTCGCGAGTACAGCGAGCGCAAAGTGAAACTCACTCTGTCGAGAGACGCTTTCGAATCCAATGTATATATATAAGGAAGGCTGTCGCTGCGCGTTCGCGCTTTCTCACGTACATATACATTTGGGGAGGCTCACAAAGGATCGTTCGTCCTCGCGACGAATTATCCCACTTAGCGCCGGGCGTGCGGAGGATCGCGCTAACGCGCGCGGATGTGTATCTCTTTGGAGGTAAAGAGGCGCTAAAGAGAGTGGCGGCGACGACAAACTGCTGCAGCTCCTCGAGCTTCCCTTTGTTCCCGACTGTATATATATATAGGCTGGGAGTAGCTTTGTAGCTGTTTTTCTTTTTGCTTTCGGGTAGGCAGGGGTTAATTTAATTCTGACTCGCACGCGCGGATATGTGTGTGTGTTTGAGTTAGCGGTTTTAGCGTGCGCGAGAGAACGCAGCGCGCGTTGTGCCTTTTTTTCTGGCGTTCAAGGGATGTACAATGTATAATATGTACAATCCAGTCGATTGAATAAATTTACGGGAAATTAATTTTACTTTTGACTTTATAATAATGCCGAGAGAGCCCTTGATTGTAACCGGGCCTTTTTAATTAAACGTCATTTATTATTAACAATTATAAAAGGAATTTCAATTTCGCTTTATTCCTTGCTCCCGTGTCGTGCAGTTATACGGATTTTATCATAAAATATGCAGCGGAATACGCACGCGGCGAGCCGATACTCGAGATATATATATACATACACGCGCGTTTTTTTTTACTTCGATTTACATTTTAATTTAATTTATTCAATTCGTCGGCCATCATTACTACTGCCAAATGTATAAATAATATATATATATACGTGTGTGTGTGTGTATATATATATATAAAATGTGTCAAAAATAACGACCTCGTAAAAAGTACAATTTATTTATATACAAAAAGATATATAAGCGCACGTTCGCGCTTTGTTCTACAACTGCTGAAATTATCGGGAATATGACAATGGCAATAAATACATGTAGATCTATATACATATACACACACACACGTGTACAGTTTATCCTTATCTCCCGACAGTGGCGATAAATTTTTAATATCACGACCGCCACTTTCGAACTCGCGCGCGCCCGTTCATGTAATCCCGGGGAATTACTCGTATATATACCAGCAGGGCCAGAGCGAAGCTTTCATTTATTATTTCGCGCGAATGACGATTTTTTGCGTCGAGAAGACTTAAGACAGCGGGGGTGAGAGAGAGAGATAGAGGCGCGCGTGCGAATAAAGCGGAATTAAGCCAGATTTTCGAAATCCGACTTTCTGGGTCGGTAGGGGATTTTTCGGATGGGACGAGGACGACTCGCCGCCGGTCTTTTATTTGCAGATTTAAGGACATTAGCGGAGTCTTCGTTTTAAGGGGGGATATATCGATTGATTTCTAATCCGATTCGTTAAATAAAGTGGGGTATTAGGGTGTTTGTAATGGTATACGTGCGAGATAATTGTGTGCTTGAATGAGTGCAGCGAACTTTAAAGCTATAAGTATTAATTTGAATTTTATGCTTATTTTTGGGTCTTTCACGTTAATAACTGGAAATTATAAACGCAGATGTGTCATTTCACGCTGCTAGGTCGTTATTATTTTTTTTTTCTGTAACGTGATAAAAAAAGAAGCCTCTATGCTTTTAAAAGTAAAGCTATAATTTCCCGGGTAAAAATTATTGTCGTCGTAAAAAACAAGAATCTTTATTGTTAAGTAGTTCTGACTTTCTCGAAAAAAGAAAATTCGACTTTTCAGACATTACCAGTTCACAACTTTTACCAGTAGCTTTTTAAAACAGTCGCAGAACAAGCACAATCTACATTTGCAAAAGAGCTCTAAATTATTTCTCTTTTCGCCACAAAGTTAATATAGGATTATAATACAAACCGAAACGAAATTCATCAAAAATAAATTTTTTACGTTCGCGCTCAAGAAAAACAATCTGAACTAAAGCTTAACTTTTATCGTTCCGCGCAGTGGCTAAAAGCAAATTAACTTACGAACTGCGAGGCCTGTGCACATCTTCAATGAACCCTATATATATACGCGCACGCATTTGTTGCAAACAATTCTGAAACTACCTTGACTCCCTCGCGCACTAAAACCCCAAAACCATTCCGTCGTCTCTCCTCTCGCGCTAATTACCCGTCTTAAAAAGTACCACACCACCTCTTCTTCTGCTTCCTCCCCGTTGCCTGCGTCCGCGCGCGTAAACCGCAGAGTATAGCAGCAGCAGCGCCTACACGGATTCTCGAGCCCCATCCGCAAATCCCATCAGACCGCCACTGCCGTAAAAGAAGTACATTTCCGTCCCCCTTCGTATATATAAAAGGGCCAGAAAAATCCAGCGTCAAAGACGCGCGTGCGTATATACGTATGTATATATCTATATGGATGTAGACGCGAGCGGTGGCTGGGAGAGAGAAGATTGGCGCAATTGGTCGTAAAAACGTCGACAAAGGCAAGCGCGAGCGAGCGAACGCTTACGGCCGAGGAAGTGCGAGTTTGAGTCTCAGTGTAGAGAGAGAGAGAGGGGCTGAATTTGTGATGAAGAGGGCGTAGAAGGCGTGCGGTTTATGTTTTGAAGGAAATTTTTTTTTCGCGAATATATAAGTTAGGAAATTCCGAAGTACAGAGAGTGTGTGTATGTGTGAGTGCGAGAGAGAGAGAGAGAAAGACAGGCGGTGCCGAAAGTTGGCTAGAAAGCCGTAAAACTACCGTTCAAGTCGCAATTCTCGTCATACCAAGAGAGAAGAAGTTTGGACAACGCGAACTTTTTGAGTTAATACCGAGAACACAACTACTTGGTCAAACTTCGCGGCATTGAATTTTACATTAATTTACTATACACTTTGAGAGCAGGAGTAGAGAAGATGGCAGCTGTGCCAACCCAAATATTGTGCCAAAAGCAACGGCAAATCGAATTTCCCGTATACTATCTCTCTCCCTATGACACGAGCGCCCACGCACGCACACTCTATCCATTACGCAAAAGCGATTACAATCCCGGCAGATGCACCATTGAAAAAAAAAGAAAGTTTAACTCCTCGCGCTCACGTGGTAATTCAAAGTGTCAGCCGTCACGGTCTCGCTGGAAACTCGCCTCAACGTCTCAATACTCCGCGCGCATCAAAAACGTTCAATTAGAGCCGCCTAAAAGGCTGTCGGCTCGAATCAGCGGCTGAATACACCGGCGGCGCGAGCGACGAGCGCTCGCTCGCAGGACAAACCGTTGTATATACCTCTATAATTGCGTTAAAAGCCCGGCCCTTTTGTCCTGCCCCAATTACGCCCGGATCTTTCTATATTATATATCTGTACATATTCTGCTCCACGACGGCGACGTATTCACGTGCGCCATATGCACTATGCGCACTGCAATCGGCCGCGCGCATCGCTACTGTATAGAGCAACGACGCGATATATTGTAGTAGTCGTCGTAGTCCCTCGACCCGCGATTATTATTTTTAGATTGCATTAGCGTCGGCCATCGGCATTGTGGCCCCGGCTTAGCGTGACTATGGATTTTCATACACACGAGAGAGCCTTGAATGGTTCTGTACGTGTGTGTGTGCGTGTGTGTGTGTGTCTGTGCCAGCACATTGGCGAAGCCTGTTGCCCGCGACTGCGCCGGAGATAATCGAAATTGACAGGGCAAAAAGAGCTCCGCGCGTGAATATGCCAGCATAAAGGAGAGGGAGAGAGAGTGCAAGAGAGAAAGAGAGAGAGTATTCGACAGGCAGCAGCTTTTTTCCCTCGGCTCTGCGGAAATGTCAAAAGTCGGGCGGAAGAAGGCTGCCGCCGCCTCGCCTAGAAGTTCCCTGGGAATTTTAACGCGCACCCGAAGCGACGCTCTTTCAACGTCACTCGCTCTCTCTTCTCTCTCGTATAGCCTCTTTTTCCAGTGTGCCCGAACTTTTTAAGTACCCGTTCACCTTTTTCTCCCGTATTATAAGTTCTTTGACGCAACGACGATCATTATCATTATTATTATTGCCTCAGCAACGGTGCGTGAGAATATGGTGGAGATGTGCGCGTAATGGTATTGATACTGTCGGTTCATTAGCGGATGGATTTGATATTTCGCGCGTTAGCGAGTGAGAGAGTCAGTGAAACGTTAACGCGCATTAAAATTGGCAGAATGTATTAGCGCACGGCGATGTACGCACGCGCGGTTTAGAGTTGATCGCGGGTAAATTGTAATCGGTCGGATTATAATTAGGAGATTGACTGGTGAATTTATTCTTTTTTTATTTTTCATTTGCGTTCGTGGGGTCGTTGACCACGTTATATTAGTATCATGTGCGATGAGTTGTTTTGGCTGCATTGTATCATTAGTTGATTAGTTACGCGTTATTGTACAAATAAAACGACGAATGTATGTTATTTTCATTTTATAATAATTTCTGGATTTATTCCCATTATTCTTGAAACTATAATATTTTTCAAAATATCAGTCAAAATCCTACTTTTTATCGCTCCAAAAATTCGACATAAATGCGATAGAAAAAAAAAATGGTTTTTATTTTTTACTTGCTATACTGTACAGTTTCCATATTACCTCTGTATCACCCTAAAAATCACGCATTACGCTCCTAAAGACAACAATTAAAAAACTTGGAAATTTTTTTTTGTCTCTACCTACTCGCTGATATACGCCAACTACACCCGTACAACCGTCTATTACCGCAACCCGTGGCCGCAGCAGCGCAGCAAAAAAAAAGCCCCACGCCGAAACTCCCGGCCGCATCCGTAAGCCACAAAAAATCCTTATCATTGAATCCTCAAAGGAGGGAAGGCGAAATAGGCGGTAGAGTGGATGAGAGTAAAATAACAAAAATCGACAGGCTTTTTCTCTCTCTCGCACACACATAAAAAAGGAGGAAAACCGCGCGGGTAGATTCATCGAGAGAGCCGCCACCGACGTATAGGTGCATCGAGATTAAAGCGAAACCTCGCGCGGAAAAAAGAGAGACTCTCTCTGCGCACGTGAGAGAAAGAAAATACGGCGGCGGGGGAACGGTGATTACTGCGGTCGAACGATTTTTGGCCGAAATGGGAAAGGGGACGAAAAAGGAAGTAGACGTCGACGACGACGACGCGAGGGGGCGGGAGTATAGAGAAGGTTTCAAAGAGTTATACAGTTTCTATCGCTCTCTCTCTCTCTCTCTCTCTCTCTCTCTCTCTCTCTCTCTCTCTCTCTCTCTCTCCTGTTTCGATCTAGAAATTAAAAAAATGTATATATATGTATATAGCGAGGCGAAACGGGAAAATTTGAAAAAAAAATCTGGGAAATTGAATTTTTGTGTGCGTTTGGTTTTTTGGAGGGAGAGAGAGAAACACTGACGTTTCGTTTGAACGATTTCACGCGGCACTGGCGCTGAGAAAAGAAATTGTTAGTTGCTGTTCGTGTAAAAAGTTTCAAATAAAGTGAAGGATTTCGGTTACTCTAAATTACTCGTTAAATTTTGTTCTCGTATAACAGATAATTAAAATTTAAGAGAGTAAAGAGTTGCACGTCGGTTTTTAAGATACAAGTCATCGAAACAAACGCCATTGTATAAAATCGAGTTTCATTAAAACTCGCACAATTAAAACATTTCTTCTCAAGTGCACTATAGTTGCATTAAAAATGCAATTCGCGCACGGATGCAGTGCATGATAGCGGCGAGAGGATGTCGAAAAAGCAGCGACGGACGTGCACGCTATCTCTCTCTTTCTCCTCGTGACCTCTCAGATAAACAAACGCCGAAATTACAGCGCGCACGGTTTTATTTTCATTACTCTCGTCGTATTTTGTCAGTTTCAGAGCGCCCACCTCGGCCGATTTTCCTTTGATTTATTCGCGCCCGTTTAAAACAATAACGGAATGCGATGTTTTAAATCCCACCCCTTGCACGTAGTTATATGTATACACTGTAAATAAAGGTGAAAATTCGAAAATGTTTTTCATACGAATTCGTGAGCGCGCATCTTTTATTTCTCCATCAGATGCGAAATGCCCGTGTAAAATATATATACATATCCCACGCGTCGATTCACGCCCTTTTTGCAGGAGTCCTGTTGCTCCGAATGAGAGTACAGCACGCATGCGATATGCGAAATATTCCGTGTATTTTTCGGCTTTTTGTTTTTTGTTTGCACGTTCGCATCTTTTACATTAAAAATGTGTCTCTTTTTTTTAAATCTTTTTCACAGTTGTGCGAGCGTTTTCCAAAAACTGAAACAATGCTACGCGCGAAGAGTATCGTTTTCACGTGCGCATTGCTACACATATATATATGTATATATACGACGTGCAGAGAAATTTTTAACGGACCACACGGGCGAAAAGTTCAGAGCGAGATATAGAGAGCTACAGCGTTTTCATCTATATGGAAAAAAAAGAACGATATAGCCGCATCGCGCCGTTATTATATTTTCAGCTCGAGAGAGAGAAAAAAAATGCATCCCAATATAATAATAATTCGCACTAACCGACTTCTTGTTCCGGACAAATATCCTCTATACACATACAAGGCACGTAATTTTCCGAGATTGCGCGAAATTCTCCGATGGCAGGGAGAGAGATTTTCAATTTGACGGAAAAGCCATTTGCAGCGGTCCGCCGCCGCCATGGAATTTGACGTGGGTGTCTGCCTTTGAAATTTTTCGGGGGCCGAAAAGAGTGAGTGGGTGCAGTGCGCTGACGCGGAAAAATATTCGCGGACGGACGCGCGTGGCACGCGGAGAAAAGGGACGGCTGAGAGGAAGAGCCGGCATTTTAAGGATTCGAGATTGGCGCGATGTTCTATATAGGTGTGGTCGTGTGGATAATTTTTGCTTCGTTGTAGTTTTGAGTGTCAGCTCCGTAATTTGGTTAGTAAGTTAAACCGCGTGTGGTTTGAGAGAATTTTCGTAATTACTTTTTAACATTTATTGCAGATTGAAATTTAATTATAACTTTACAACGACGGGGAGAAATTTTGGTGGGTCGCCGAAATCAGACGGATAGCTCACGCTTTCGGAAAGACGAGTTTCCAAATTTTGGTCATCGGATGGCCAACTGAGATACATCCAATGACTAAAAGTTGGAAGTTGGCTTCCTGAAAGCGTGAACTATCCGTCAGCTTTGATTTCGGTGATCAGCATGTAAATGCAATTTTTCATTAGAACGTTGGCTTATCAAGAGAGTGTCAGAGATCTGGATCACGGATTCGGCTTATACTTTAGAGTATCTTCTTGGATGTATAAATATAAAAAAGCGGCATTGTTAGACCTTAACGCTAAAAAAACTCCAGTTATAGACAGTTTTAGCTTTAGTTTGAAAAAAATCTTTTAAAAAAGCCTTCTCTTTAAACGGTAACCATTTAATTTTGGAAAGTCTTAAATATAAAATTTTAAAAAGAACAAATAAAACTAGAGAAAACGAGTTTTCATTTGCTGTTTTCGGAATGGAAAAATATGAATTCTCTCCAAAGTTGTGAAAGTTTAAAATTGAACAATGAAAATGCATTGTTAAACCTCGAAAATTCGCAGCTTAACGTAATGCATATTTTGGTGCATTTTCGTTACTCAACTTTAAATTTTCATAACGTTGGAAAAAAAGGAATATTTTTCAATTCCGAAAATAGCAAATGAAACTTTGTTTTTTCTAGTTTTATTTGTTCTTTTAGAAATGTTATTTCAGACTTTCCAAGAGATTTTTCCATAATACAGCTAACAATGTTCATAACTTGAGTTTTTTGGAGCATTAGGGTCTAATATTGCGGATTTTATCACATTTCTGACACTCTGACAGTCATTTAAATGTTTGCTGCAAATATTAATCTCTACCGTTATCTCTATACAAAAGTATTTCATTCCAATTGATATTCTTATTTCAAAATTAATCAAACTTGTAAGCAAATGATTAAATTTAAAAGTTAATTTTGCTCCCTTCTATGAACACTCAACTATTAAAAAATTAAAAGTTCGCGACGCTAATTTCTGGCTAAACCAGTTAAAAGACTCCACAAACGCCAAGCCCGCACCGAAGCGAAAAAATAACCCATCCCTTCTCAGTCCCATCTAATCGACCGCGATTTCTTTTGTTCTCCTCGATTCCCAAGCTGGAACCGTCTATACAGGCGGCTATATGGGCGGCGTGTGAAAAATCACCGTGTGTACAGATAATAATTCACCACTAGATTATATTGCGCACTTCAAAGCGGCGTTATAGACGCCTTCGGAGCGGATAAGAGGCGCGCGAGAAAAAGAATAGCGCGCAGGATATCGCCTCTAATAACGGCTTTCACTTATTACTTTTTTGCGCCCGCCCGAGTAATTGTAATTGCACGTGTATAAAGCCCGGGACACTGTTAATTAAAGAATTATTCCTCGCCGGGGGAGTATAGTGAAAAAAGAGCGAAAAGTGTGAGAGGGAGAGTATAGAGCGATGGTATAGTATTAATCGCAACTGGCAAAGCGATAAGTGTGACACTTCCGTTGATTCACGAATTTTTGTTTGTTTTTGCGTTCGGAGAGTCGGATTGAACGGTTGTTGTATCGGATCGATTGGTTTTGTTCAAGTGGCTGCTGCTCTCGCCCCGCAATCGGAGAAAGTCGATCGGACTTTCTTCATTTGCATCGATCGCGTTCGCGCGCACGGGAGTTGTATTGTAGAGGAAACTATAATGCGCGGCTCGTGCTCGTAATGGCGGGATAAACGTTGACTATTAATCAGCACGCAGGATTCGATTAATAACGAAACACTACGGTATTTTATTTTTCAAGTAGGAGTGTATTATTGAACTGTGATAAACGCGAATAGATCGGCCATCAATGTTCGACATTTATAATAATAAAAGAAAGCTCGATTATACGCATCGAGAACCGCCGACAATCATGTATAATTAACATAATAGTAATTTGCATATAAAAATGGCCCTTTGTAAAGCAATTTTCGTACGAATATTATGCAAATCAATCACCGACAAAGAATCTCACGCCACGTACGTCAAATTTATATGCGCCATGCACCATTTGATATATCGAAGCACTAATTAATATTACGCCATTAATTATTAATCATGCAAGATATAATTGGTTATTCCTATCGCTTCGCGTCGTATAGATTTTATACATATATATAAATAACTAATGCTAAAACAATTTGATAATTGATTCGTCCGATCCGAGAGCGACGGCAGCGGCGCACGGATATATCACCGCAGCCGTGCGAAATTCCGATATTCAAATACAATTATGCGAATAATGGGAATGGATTAACGACGATTCGCATTTCATTTCCGGAGGGGAAAAATTAAAATGATTTTGCTCGACGTTAATGTATTACCTTCTATATTCGTAGAGATATTTTTAAATAATTCCAATCTGTTCAATCATATTTATTATAGGGGCTATAAATGTTAACGAAGTTTTCTATAATATGCATTATACGCGAGGCAGAATAATTTCACAATTGTCCTGAATTATTAGATAATCGAATAAAAAGTAACATTATTTAATATAGTTTTCATATTCATTAGTGAAACTAGTTATAAAACTCATAGAGGCATGTTTGAGAATATTCTCGAATTTACACTATATAGATATATTCATAAGATACTTTTCCAACTCTATTTTGCTTTATCGCATTAACATAGCCCAATAAACCTTTTCAAAACTCCAATCATCATTCACCAGGCAACCAGCCAATCTGCCACACACACATAAAAATCCCCCATAACGCTTTCTATCCCGAAAATTTCGTCTTAATCTCCCACGATTAGCACCTCATTATACCCACCTACTCGCCGCTCCAATAAACCTCCCTCACACCCGATACACGCATCACAGAGCCGCAATTACTACACCAAAAACAGGCCATTCCAGACACCGTCGCCTCTCTCACTCCCAACTCACCTCATAACTGCCCCGTCCCCCACCCACCCGTCGAATTTAATTGCCCGACGACGGCTCGGCGGGAGCAATAAAAACCAAGTGGCCGAAATCGCGCGGCCCGATAATGTCGTCCGTTCGCTCGCTCGCACAATTCACGAAGGATATTGGGTGGCGCAGCGGATAAGGCACCAGCAGCAGCAGGAGCGTACACACATACATGTACGAACGACAATGCGGTAGCAGTAGCACCGCACGCGTTATTGCCGGAGATCAGTGATTCTCATTACGCTGCTGCTGCTGCTGCCGCCGCCGGGTCTTACGGCCATTCTCTCTCCACCCCCTGTACGTTTCCTTCCTCACGGGGGTGCATGTGTGTGTGTGTATGTAGGCGCGGTGGCGCAGTCGCTGCTGCTGCCTCGAGTCTCCCCAGGGCGACGTCGCTCGTTATCTCTCTCTCTCTCACTCGGTCTCTCTCTCGCTTTATAACTGCTCTAAACTGTGTCGAACGTTGTTTATGCATGCGCTAGAGGAGAACACACACACAGTGTATATACACGGTGGTGAAGATATACGTCTTGCGGGGGCGAACTTCGGAGCGAGAGAGAGGGAGATTCTTTAATCGATGCAACGACGACGACGACGACGACGATTGTGTAGTGTGATGTATGTACTATAGCCGAGATAGAAGATGCATGGCGCGACGGCAGCTTTGAATGAAATGACTTATTTGCTCGGCACAGGGCAAAGGAGTAGTGTATAATAGTACTGATGTATATATATACACTCTACGATGCGATCATTTAAATTTATAATTTTATACGCGCGCTCTCCTATGGTTATTGCCGCGCGTATAGTTCTATGTATGTGTGGGGCTGTATAACGGCGCGAGACCCCCCGTGGCTGTTCTACTGCCATATACCGAGCTCTGTGCTGGTCTGATTTTCGCGCTGGGGGTTGCATCATATGCCACTGCTCGGAATATTGTTGACGTGGGGCTTGCGGAGAGGTTTGATGGTTGTTGTAAGCGAGGTAAGGGTGCGTGAGCAGCTGCCTGAGCGGAATTTTGGATGTTTACGACCATGCCGAATTACTAATTTTAATATAATTTTTGCTGGAGGTGTGTATATTTGTGTTGGTTCGTGTAATTATGGGTTTGCGTACAGATGCGATTGTGGTTTTGTAGTTTTTGTCTTTAAATGCTTCACAACATCGGGTCATCGTTTTTTAAAGAGTGGAATCAATATTTTTTAGCGTTACGAGAAGAGGCTTTCTTCAACATTTTTTCAAAATAAGGTTAAAACTATCTATAACTCGAGGTTTTTTGTAACATCAGCTTTCCCCATGTCTCTACATCCAAAAACTAGCCTCAAACCAAAGTTTGAGCCGATCCTTGATCCGGATCCCAGACACTCTCCTATATAGCTAAATAATATAAACTGTAAAATATAATGTGAACTACATCGAAACAAAATATTTCGTTCTTTCCTTTCACATCAACGCCGTCAATATTCCACAAGTCTATCACGATATTCCCGCCGCGATTAATCTGAATCAGTGTAACTTACCACAATACCGCTCTCACCACAACGCATTGTATTTTGCGCTAGTATACGGTGCACTTTTCGATACCTATCTTATCGTAACGAAGAGCGAAACGATCGTCTTACCTGCAACAGAAAAAAAGGTAAAAGACCATTAGTTACGCCCACAAGAGAAAAACAACATCGATATATAAAAATGTAATTATAGGTAAATATACAAAAATCCACGCTCCAAACAACATGAAAAAAAAGAAAAGAAAAGCCCCACTACACACATATATATGTGCACGAGCTCTGTAGCGAACACTGGCGGCCTGATTGAAACTCATCAGCCGCTATAATCTCCGCCTCCTCATCCTCCCTTTCACTCTTCGCGCGTGCAGTGCTCCTCCTGGCCCATAACCCACACTACATGAGCGTGCACTGCACGCATACACACAGACAGAGAGCTAAGTTTCGCATGGGGTCCGCGTAGGTATCTATTACGGTTTCCGGATGCATTTAACCAGGTAACTATGCCCGACGCATACGCGCGCACGCATACATGTGCACGTGTGCAGTAGTATAGTTGTAGTACAGTGGCTATGGGTAGTGAGTATATACCTATATGTACGCTACACGCACGTGCGCGCGAGAGAGAACAATTTTCGCGGTAAACGCAGCGTGCAGGAGGAGAGAGGCCGCAGCTAGCTAGGTAGATAGCGTGTGCGGACGGACAAAACGGGCTGCTGCGTACGTACGTATACGGCGTGATAATTTGCGCGGATAATGCTCTCTCTCTCGCTCTCTCTTTCTCTCCGGGCGAGTTTAATAAGTGCGCGCAACGTTTTCGTTAATGCGGCAGCGCGGCGGCAGTATTATTTGTTTTTTGGAAGGTATCATGTATATATACATAGTGGGTGCATATATAATATGGATATGTATGAAATGACGGCGCGTATAACTAGCAAATATTTATACACAATTACAAAGTGGCAGCGGGCGTGTATATGTTTTTTTTTTTTTTTTTGCAACATGCTCTCTCTATACACGAAAGCTGCTGCTGCTGCAGCCGGGTCGGTTTATTTTCGCGTCGCGCGCGTATAGGGCGTGTGTTTGTCGACGCGCTCAATTTAAGAATATATAGGCGCCGCGCGTGCAGCAGACTGAGGGCAAACCGATTCTATTATTTACATGGTTGTGCGCGTAGTTGGCCTCTCTCTCCCTCTCCGGTGTATGTGTGTGGGTGTGTATACTGGAGCTGAAATATTACAGTGATTTTTTCTTGATTGGATAGTCGGGGGCGTGGGTTCGCGCTGCGAAGGACGGGGAACACACAACACACCGTGTGGTTATGAAGTTGCGGCGGATTTGTAAAGTGATGTGTGTGTGTGCGTTGGTTGGTTGCTTCCGTATACAGTCATCAAACTCGATTTAATAATACAGTATATTATATTCTCGTTGTTTAGCTAGCTAATACCTATAATACTCTAGCACCGCGAAATATACCGCGAATTTAGTGCTTATAGGAATATAATGCACACGGAAACGACTCGCTCTAAACGTATATATATGTATATACAAATTTTATTCCCCGAAAATTCGCGCAGCAACCTCGCGGTGTAAACCACCAGCTATATCTACAGCGCTATACTTGTGATAACCCCTATATATACTTGTGCAAAAATGCAGATCGAAAGTTGCTACTGCATAAACTCTCTCTCTCTCAAAACAGCGAGCAAGCAACTCGCTACGGCAACAAATATACTTGCGCGAGCGCGGGGAATTTCAAATATTAGTTTTCGCAATATCAATTCGCGGCATCGCTCTCGCACGAGCTGTTGACTCTAAACGTATATAGAATTCCCGAGCTTGCACAAGTATATACTCTTCCACCCCCGGCGGAAACTTTGCAACGGTATTTCGCCCGATATACACAATTCGTTAAAACAGCAGGCAAATTGCTCGCAAATATTTGCGCATTAAGCGCGGTGATGACAACAATGAGCGTACGCGTCGCCATATCCACTTTATCGTTCGTACATACATGTATTATTACGTAAAATGTTAACATCACTCGCTGTACTGCGTTACGCGTTTGAAGGATTGTCGAAAAGAATGATGTAACTGCACAACTGCACAACACACACACATACACATCAGGCGTCAAGAGAAATACGCGCGAGTATACGCGAGGGAGGAGAAAAATACGCTCACGTGCGCTCGTCCACACATAAATTTCGCGATACACACGCGGCCACCCCTCGCGTACACTCGCCCGCGTCCCCATAAGTTTTCGCGCTCGCTCGCAACACACAGACCGCCTTCCGTTTCTCCATTTTTGCTCTATCTCGTATATAGTTAGAGCTTTCTCTGTCTCGTGCGCGTGTGTGTGTGTGTGTTTTTTTTGTTCGCACGCGCCGCTAGGTTAGCCGGGGGAGAGATTGTATTAATACGTTAGCCGGGCGGTGGTGGAGATTGCCTTCGGGACAGGTTTATTGAGGCGCGTGCGCGCGAGTGAGCTAGTCGAGTTTTTAGCTGCGGCGGTATATATATAGTGGCAGGCGCGCAGGGCTTATCGCGCGAAAGAGATTTTTAAGGACTTATTTTAGGGAAATGAGAGAGCGAGGCGCGATAGCGCGGTGTGCTTGTGTGTATATTTGCATTTTTGGGGAAGGAGAGTGGCCGCCGCGCGCAGTGATTGTTTTCGATTTGGTTTTATAATGGGAGAGGAAATTATGGGCGGGTTGAGAAATTGATGTATGTTTGCGCGGGTAAAGTATACTTTTTAGAGTATAGGTAATAGGGTATAATGTTGATGTATTATAATGATATATGGCTTTTGCAAAAATTCGAAAATATTACAGTA
>JAPYZO010007671.1:0-11101 GCA_030522905.1 Torymus flavipes | reverse complement strand
GTGCATATACTACTTTTCTCCAAGAGGAGCGTAAAATGCGTAGGCTATCTTTCGCCCGCAGGGCGTACAGTACGCACTTTACGCGCCGTGTGGAGAAAAATATTTTTCACCATACCCTGGCCGAAAGTGATACCATCGCTCCCGGCTCAAAAATGCGAATGTCGTATTTTTGGCCCGGGTATGGTAAAAAATAGTATACGCACCACTGGAGTAAAAGTGGTCAGTCCACAACTCGTTTTTACCAACCGAGCCGAAGGTGGGATTTTTTTTCCTCCCTTGATGCGTAGTATACTAGTTCGATACACGTGCGAAAGATGATTCTACACTCATGTAATTGACCTTTCAGTCGTCCTCAAATCAATACTTTCGCACTTGAGTATACTAGTTCGATACACGTGCGAAAGATGATTCTACACTCATGTAATTGACCTTTCAGTCGTCCTCAAATCAATACTTTCGCACTTGTATCGAAAACTACTATTTCGATATTATATGGAAAGGTAAGCTATAAACTGAGCAACCGCAGCAGAAAAATAGAAAGCCAGCGGTTTTTTTTTTAACTTTTACATTTTAAAATATCAACAATGGTGATGATTTTATTTTACACTACTATGTGGATAAAATTTTGTTTTACTGCAACTGCATAATAGGGCGTAAAATGTAGTATATCAACATATGGAAAAAGCTTAGTTTATAGACAGTAACTTGTTTAAATAAGCAAATCTTTTAAATCTAGTTAGTGTATTCAGAACTTCGTAGATGTAATGATTTCATCCACAAAAAGCAATCTCAATCACTCGAGGTCCGATCTATTCTATAGCTGAAGAATTTGAGAAAAATTTAATATCCGACAAATTTGAAAAATATTTCAACGATTTCCAATCTAAAACTGCTCATAAATATTTGCATGCCGTTGTTTACTGTTTACATGAAAATATAGTTTGAAATACGGCCAGCTCTTATACACATGCATCCCCTAGAATTTCTTGGTCAATAATTTAGAATGACGTAATATCATGGCATACCTCAGATTTCTCATGAACGATCAGCTAAAACGCAACACAGGAGACTTGTAACCAGATATTCGCAAAAACCATCACGTTGTTTGTATACATTATTTCAATCATACTTTTCATTCGTAAAGAAAAGCACTAGAAATATAATATTTCTACAGAATCGAATCTCATGGAAACGCAAGCTCGTGAGGACAAGATAACTTTTTATTTGGATTGTATAGGCGTACGTGTTATTGGCTCTTTGTACTCGCCTGGAAAATACCGATACCTGGCACTTTTTTGGTCCAAGCTTTCTCTGTAAGGTGGAAATAATGGTATAGATTATACATGTGGGGGGGGGGGGGGGGGGGGGGGGGGGGGGGGGGTGGGGGGGGGGGGGGGGGGGGGGGGGGGGGGGGAGAGATCATAATCTGCGCTAGGCACCTATCCGTGCGTTTGCACCTTGAACTTGTCATTATTTATAGGTAGTTTTCTTAGTGTAAAATGATAGTGTAAATTGAAATGAAACTTCATATTCATTACAATAAGTTTTTTAATACGTAATTTTTTATGTGAATAAGAACTTTTGGAACTTAAATAAATCTGGCCGAATCGTGAGGCTAGTGAATAAAACTATTGCTCTATTAATCCTGTATAATATTCTTTCAGTGTATAAATAGGTTAATAATTCTAATTAATAATTCACCTTAACATAAACCAAAGCGTTACATTTTATAATCGTACGTAGAGTTTACAACTTATTGCTTCCTCCTTGTGGAAGCTTTGTAATAGTAAAAAAACATGATTTTGTAAAAACAAATTGGAATCGAAATATGTTGTTTTTAGGAAAGGTCCGTATTATGGATGTATGCGGATGTGTGTGTGTGTGTGTGTGTGTGTGTGTGTGTGTGTGTGTGTGTGTGTGTGTGTGTGTGTGTGTGTGTGTGTGTGTGTGTGTGTGTGTGTGTGTGTGTGTGTGTGTGTGTGTGTGTGTGTGTGTTTTGTATTCAATCGTGGGACTAGGCTTCCTATAGTACTATGATAATGAAATTCAACACATTCCAAATTGAATCAGAGTTCATACATATTTTTTTAATTTTTATTTTAATATTTCCAGTATTAGATCTTTGAGCTCATAATATTACTTTTCATATCTACAGATTGTCATCTTAATCCATCAAATATTTTTCAGACATACTTAAAAGTTCAATCTTTGAAGAACTTGCTCTTACTTGAATTTCGTACCACAGCTGTTCCAGACTAACAAGAAAAGGCCTTTATCTCGAAACTATGAATTTCCGAAGAGCTCTCGAGAGACATTACTTTGAATCATATGAAAATCATTGTAATTTGTTACAGTAAAGAAGAGTTTCGTTGACGCGATGCATGGAGATATTATTACAGAATTATATATATACCAAAATAGACTTTTGAATGAGTTTCAATGTTTTTGTATTAGTTTATAAAAAGTCCAGAATTGGAGGCTATGAAAACAAATTACCAATTCTGTGTTTTATGTTTTGAGACTAGAAATCTCCTTACCTCTGCAACCTTGATCAAAATCCATAAACCGGAGATTGCACGTAAACCTTATAATATAATAGCATAAAATGATGAGAATTATATAAAATTCAACTCATAATCATTGTAATTATAACGATAATTTAAACTTTTTACTGAAAAACTTCAATAGTTTACAGACCAAATAAAAATTTCTATTCACGACCCCACTATAATAGCCACTTCTTTACCTGAAAAGTGAGACAAAAGTAGGATTTGATTCCCGATAATCCATTATTCCCTGTTCAGCGGGATTAAGTAAATCACCCGCGGGACTAATTTGCGACTTTAGTCCCTTGTTGCATAATGTATTATTAACAAAAACTAATAAATTACTAACTTAATGAGGGAAGTGTTTGGTCTAACATAAAACTTTTATATAATACACTTTCCTATACCCTTAGGAGTCTTAGGACAATATCTATCATGATTCTTCATAACTGATTATCTCTATTATTTTAAACAATAAGCCATTCTTCATTATGACAAGGTTCCCAGATAAAATACGAAGAAAACAAAAATCTCGGTTATACGTATTTTATCGAACTCGATTTGGGTCTTGCTTCCGGATTTCGCTATTTTCCGGCATACGTGAAAGTCGAGTGTTCAAGCATGAATTCGACTTTGTAACTGGGAATCTGGAACGGATCAATCCCAGATGCTCGTCTAAGAAGCAGCGACCGACGGCACCGAGTTGCATAGGGTTTGGGTCGCGAAATTATCCCGTTACACCATATTTATTAATAATATCTGGGATTATTGTTCTTTGTCCGATGGCGACTAAAATATGTACCGTAGATCTCTCTTCTGCTATATTGATTACTGCATAAATGTTAAAAAGATACACAAGTTATAAATATCACATTTTTTATACTATAAATATACTAGGTATTTCGATTTTACTTATTTCCTTTTGTTACTTCTTATTTATGTTTGATTTAAACCTCCTTTCTATTTCATTTTACATTAAAAAATCTAAAATATATAACAAAATATTGGATATTGCAGATATAAATGCAGTTTTTTAAACATGCATCAGTATTTATAATTATATTCAAAATTTATATTTACAATTTCTCTTTTCATGCGAAATATAAAGATATAAAAAATATATATAATTCTATCAAACAAAGTCAAGTAGATATATAAATTACGCTCTTCAGTTATTTATTCAAATAACTTGTGGTCTATAATAAATATTTTAAGTTCGGAGGTTTCTCAGGAGTTTAATTTTAACTAATAAAATATACTAAATAAATTCTTTTTCTACTTATTACAGGGCACGCCCATGTAACGGACTTTAACATCGCGGCGACATTAGAGGCTGACCAGCTTTCAACTTCGATGTCCGGCACGAAGCCCTACATGGGTACGTAGGTATTCCACGATTTATTATCCCCCTCGGAACCCAATATTTCCTTAATCCAGTCCTATTAAATTCTCAAAAAACCTTTCTCGTATGAAAAAAAATTAATTTTTATGGATGAAGTTCTTTATTGCTTTTACCGTTATTGTATTTATCAACTCTAGTGATGATATATAGTTATAATATATAATATTGTATCATCTTACGATCAAACATTTTGTTTCCTCATAGAGAAAGATTTGGCATGGCGAAAAAAAAATTTCGAGGCGGTAAATCTGAAGCCCTCTTACCGTGGCCAAAGTAATTATATCTTCACAGATTTTTTTCTTTAAAATTTTCCAACTTCGGGGTTCCCATAGGTTTTTTTCATCAGAAGTGTGGAAGTATGATTTTACAAGATGGGTCCTAGAAAATCCATCAGAAGTTCCGAGGTTAAAAAATAAAAAAAAAGTAAAAAAATAAGTCGTATATATATTCTTAGTAAAGAATCTCACAAATAAGATCCGACACCTAGAATGGGAAAAATCTGTTACAAATACTTCTTTTCCATAGTGAAACAAAATGTTTAGTAACCGATCATCGCAAAATGCAAAAGTTTTATTCAGAATCACTTTTAATTTCTTCTAAAACAAAAGAGAATTGTATCGCTCATTTCGTTGCTTTGGGTACTAAAGAATACGACAAAACAGCTAGAATTACAAAATTATTAAATTTTTGTTTTCCAACGTTCAAAACAAAGAATCCTCCAGGACCAGATTTTGATAAAATTTGTTCGCGTTTGACTATACTCGCTTCGTTTGGTCGACAAATTCACACTCGTGCCAGAATCATATTTTTATTGCACTAGTATTGAAAGTACTATATTGGCATTGAAAATAAAAACAAGGGATCTGTGCATTAATTTGACGGGGCTGCGTGTCAATTAATCAGCAGCGGCTTTTTACAAGCAATAATTACAGAAAATTGTGTATATGTACGCTATACAAGTTAGTGCGCAAGTAGCACTAGTTCGATATATCATCCAAGCGTTAGCAACAGTACATATTTTGTAAAATAAAACAATTAATATTTTATGGCACAGAACTTTTAAGTAGATATTTTTGTTCGAAAGTACTTCGAAGTACCCTCGTAGAAAATAAACCAACTTTGTTGGTATATAAATAAAGTTGGTATATAATAAAAACTATTTAAATCTATGATTGAATTTTAAAGCATCTATAATATAATATTTTTACATATATAAATAGTTATTCTTCGTCGATAATAACAAGATAATCATAGTGTGACGTCTTAATTTCAAAATTGACAAACAGTTCGTTAACCGTTGGTTCACATTTCTTCGAGGGTATAATCTCGGGTATAATTGCACAAATTTTGCACAGACGCCCTTCAGGTGCATATAAAGAGATGGATTGTCAGTTGGCATAGTGCCAATTCAATTGCATAGTAATCGGGATGTCTATTGAAAGCGCCAAAACACTGCTCGACTTGTTTGTCGGATCAAGCATTATGCGTCTTGCACTCTATAGGTAAACGGAAGATGACATCAATATAGCAATTTCACAAATGTTGCTATTGGCTTCAATTGGTAGTGACTTTAGACCTGATAAATTGCTTAATATTAACCAGATCTTAGCTATACTTTATCATTGATGTTATGTTAATAAGTATATTGAGTTTTAAAATATTTTTTAGAATGTATTATATAATAACAATATTTATATAAAATTTTAAAGTTATAATACGCAAACCATACTTTTAAATTTGTACTACTACTATAAAACTTTTTGATTTAATGATGAATCTCATAATGTCGAAAAATAAAAGTAACTTTATGCAATTTGTTTGATTTTAAATTTAAATAAGGTTAAAATACCAAAAAACAAGACGTACGAAATTCGATGATAAGTACATTTAAATTTTCATAAACTTAATATAGATATTATAGATAAATTTACTTCAATTAAATAATTCTTGAAATACGTATTATTTTCTAATTTCTTGAACAAAAAGAACAATATAAGTATAAAACTCAATTCTTCTGTATAATAGCTAAACTAGATTTTTCCCATGATCACCGACGGCACAAGACTTTAACAATTGATACACTAATATATCACCTAAATTTTGTTCTTAGATTTGCTTATCAACTCTTATATCTCAGCAGTGCATCTGCCAAGCAATGTTACAGTTTCAGTGGCGATAAACTTACTGAATAAAACCCGCCCTTTTGTTTGTGTCACGGAGGTTTCTGTCGACTTTGGATACAACGTGGAAGACGAGAAACCACACAGTCAGCATAAACATAACTAGCTCAAGATGCACTTGTCGTAGCATCACGATCTTAGCTCAGTGGTATAGAGCGCGAGACTAGAAACTTCAGATCCGTCGGTTCACTTTATTTCTCACTTGATTCATTTATTTCTCATACACAACGTAACGCACTTGTTACAATTTCCATTTGATTACTCTTTCTATTATGTATAAAACTTTTTCGTTAAATCTGCTTATCTTAATTTTTCTATGCTCTAATATTTCCGAGCAATTAATTTTCTGTTTATTTTTTAGTTGTCCCTAATCTTTTACTATATGCACCATCTGTCTGCTTCCACTCAATTCTCAGTAGGCAATGTAGCGCTGTTATAGTACTCTATTTTCTCCATCCTATTTTTATTTGAATTCTACTTTTTTACCGCTCTTTTTGCTTCTGTAACTCTTCCCTCATATAGTCTTGTATTTCTAAACTCTATTTTTCCCAGCTTGCATTATTGCTAACCCTGATACTATTTTTTGTCTCGTTTGATGTTCATTTTTTTCTCCTTCCCGTCTCCTGCGCGTCGTTTCATTTCTTTGTTTAGTCCATCGCCTTGTCCAGAGCTCTTGGCTGGTTATCAATGTAATCCCATTCTTATTTTCTCGACAGTAGCCTGATGGTTTATACTTTCCATTTTACTTTGCTTCCACCGAATTTATATTTCGTATTCCGTCTTCTCGCAGTTTATTACCTATCTCCAAAACAGCTTTTTTTGCCTTTCCATCTTTTTGCAGCACTTTTACCTCTCCTCTTTCACGGCCCTTTTATATTGCACTGAACATTCATGTTCTGCTTTTAGTTTTGTCTTCTACCCTTAAAAGACGACTTTTTTATTATAAACCGCTTATGTACCAACACCAGGTATTTATGAGTTCGATATATCTGAGTGATCACATATGCTATAAGATTTTATGATGTATTTCGATAAAATGAAAAAAAATTCAGTGAGATTTTTAAGATCTATCAAAAAGAGAATGCTTAAAAAATTTATTTACATTTTTTAAACAAGTGCGTTTTACTGGACACATAAATGTCATGATATTCAGCAAAAGAGAAATTATACACTAGTCTTGCAATCATTTTTCTTAATTTGGTAAAAGAAAATCACGATTTTTACTAAATGGCTGGTTATAAGGCGAGTAGTACGAAGTAATATTGATCAGACTTATGGACAAAAGATACAGCAAATAAAATTTTAAAAAATACTTTAAGAAGTTGGCTTGACCCCTTGGTAGAAATTTCAAAATTAGTAAATAAATAATCAAAATAGCTAATTATTCGGTAAAGACGACACGATTATTTCGGTCATATTGCCCATTTAATAGAAAGAACGACAGAGTCACGTGACCTTGGAATATTCGCCTGAATATTTCAGAGTAATTTAATCTTGCAATTAGAAACATCTAGAAAAAAAACAATAGTTTACCCAAGACCAAATAAGAAATACTGGAGTCAAATTCATTTACAGTACTCTATAAGGAGTTACAAATGGAAACAGTCATTTATTTTACTTGATTCTTTCTCTCTCACTTTCGCTATAATAAATAGCTTGTAATGAAGTCTTTCTTGAAAATTAAAATTGAGTTTACTATATTTGGGCTAATAAATAAGATACAATTACTATAGTTAAGTTTAAAATTACTTAAATATTAAATTAAATTATATTATAGATAAATTTTCAGTCTTTTTCTAGTGAAAGAAGCGATTTCATTGCTAAAAAAATTATTTGCGTTTCTACTATGGATCTAATTCTAAAAACCCAACGAGCATAATTATAAAATATACTCAAAACACCTGTTACACATAAGAAGATTCAGTAATAATATAGGTAAAGAAGGCGATAATAATTAATAGATAATTAAAAATCAATATTTTAACTCAATTCTAATATTTCGGGACGAAATAAATTTTAAATTCGGGTAATTCCGCGAATGATCACGAATAAATAGATATTGATTACATCCATATTATAAAAAATTAATAAATTAACATTATCTACAAAGATAAATTATATTAAATATATCATAAATCTAAAACCTAATGTATGAAATATCGAGGTTGGCAAACCCCATAATATCAAATAACTACTTGTTTCCATATGCTCTCTGAAGCACTAGTTGAAATATTTAAAATCGATGAATCCAACCTGAATCATGTACATGTGTTTGGAAAATTCCAATTTATTTTTAACTATTTCTAACGATACCGAAAAATACTTCAATTAATCCCGTTTGACTGATCCAATTATGCTCTATATTGGAATTAAGTAACCTATACGCCAATTACTTGAATCAAATAAAATCGATTTTTCAGTCGTACTCAATTAGTTCTTGGAATTTTCTAAAAACTTCATCTCGGATTTATTTTAACAACGGGGAAGATTGATCGGGCCTCAGATTTTTCCATGTCAGAGTTCCGATTCATCTAATGCCCGTCTCAACACTGTACGGAAAAGTAATAAAAATTACATCTTATCTCGTGAAACCAAAGCAAGCGGAAAACTTGCGGAAGAGCTTTCTCGTGTACCACTTTCACTCTGCATTACAGTGAAACCCCGAATGCAACAGCCGGTGTAAAAGACGCGCACGCAATATCAGTTGTCATGCAAATACGATGCGCTGGCTGTTATAATGCGCGCGCGCGCTCTCGCGCATCGAGTGGAATGCTAGAGTCAGCAAGCGAGAACCGGAGGAGGAATGTTATTGGATTTTAGATGCCTTTGATGCGAATTTCATCGCTGACCCGCAACCGTCTATACCCCTCCCTTCAGTCTCTCTCCAATCCCTCAATTTGCCGTGACGAGAGTCGCTGCCACCGAGGCCCTGGATATATATACGAGAGATTTCTAATCTCGCCCCGCGAGCCAGGGACAAAAGGGGGTTTATCCGCTCTCGAGTCACGTAGAGCACGTGGAGTGAACTCTGAGAAAAGACCCTGCCACTGTCTGTGGTATATGTGTACGCGCGCATTCTCGTGCCCACCGCGTTTGGTGGGAAATATTGCGTAAGCGGAAGAGAGAGAGAGAGAGAGAGAGAGAGAGAGAGAGAGAGAGAGCGCTCTCTGTCCCCCTCTTGAGCTTCCACCCCACGCTCGCATAAGGTTGTATAAAAAGCACTCACGTAAACTAACTGCGCGCACGCGTACCAGCGTCTTCGTTTTTTTATTAAATTCAAGGACTTTACGGCATTAGTTTTCAGCGCGGACGTTCATTCGAGAGCGCGAAACGCGTGAAATTAAAACTTTCCGGAAACTCACGTCCACATTCTGCTTCGGATATCCTGAGCGAAACGCAAGTGTGCCTAATGAAATTTAATCGTGACATTTAGAGTTTAATTGGACACATCTTCTTTATGTTTTGTTCTTCATGGATATACATTGCGAAAGCGATAGAATTGTTGCCTGACGGCTCCACTTGGATGAGACAGAATGAGAGTATCGGAAATCAGATATATTTATTGTTTTGAGATATTTAATCTCAAAAATTGAATAGTTAATACTGTTAAGTGCTAAATACTATTTTTCAGTTATTCATAATTTTAAAAAAATGAGAAATAGAGGCCCTGCTTTAGGATGTGAGTAATAGTTTTAGTTGTGAGGAATCGAAATATATCCATATCTAAATTTCATTGCAAATGTAACTTACGCCACTCTCATTCTGAAGAACTCTTGATACCTATATAAATAGTCTTTTAGAGCGCGTTTTAATGTATGTTGTCTGGCTGAATTCATAGAATGTACTCACTAGCTGTACAGTTTGAATTGATATAGCTGCATTCAACAGTTTCGATATTTTTAGATTAGAAAGGCATGTCTACAATGCTCGCCAAGTTGACCAACAGAGACATGCAATTTCGTCGCTGAAAGATTTAAATAAAGACTTGAACACAAGATAATTGAACTTTGAGATTTATCAAAGCAAATAATGACTTTCGATTATGACAGAATTTTTGCGTTAGCGTGATTCGATTTACCGGGTTTACGTTTTTTCGGCACTGCAGGATAGTAAGCTGTTTGACCTTTTGATCTTTATATAGGTTACGTTGTTGTTTACGTTTTTTTGATCTTGGGGTCCACCTGCACTACGCAATCTTATCCTGGGAGTTGTTGATTTATATTTCACGACCTTGATGGTTAATCAACTCCCGATTTCACAGGATAATTCTTTAGTTTAAGTATTAGTTTTGTACGAAATTTCAGATTCCTATGATGGCTTTTGCTTTTATGAAAGAAATAGCTACCTTAACTAAAATGTGGAGAGAAAAAGTGCGAGCGGAGGAGAACTGCTGACGCTTTTTTCTGCTCCGCAACTCTGAAAGTCGCGACATCACGGGCGAAGGGTGTGATAGTACTACACATAGACAGCGTTGGTCTCGCACTATTTTGACTGTAAGAAATGTATATCTATATATATTGTATATATAGATATACATTCCTTACAGTCAGAATAGTGCGGAACCAACGCTGCATATAGATAGTACTACCTAGTTAGGAGAACAAGGAACTCAGATAATTTTGATCGAACTTCACTTATAAGTTTGTATGACTCTAAATTATTATCGCGGAAAAAATTTGAATTTGAGCTAATATGCGACTTTTTATTTATTTAATAAACTGTATTTATACATTGTTACGAGTGAGCTATCGCTACTTTTTAATAATAACAAGTGACGGACCCTGTTCGGGATTGGAGTACCCGAAGTGTCAGCCAGATGGCAAGCGCCAAGCGCGCAACCTTCAATGAAAAACATCAGCCCGCGTGCTTAAGTAGAGGCCTACTCCTCGCACTCTTTCATACCAATATTACACATACTATTTTACCTATACCTTTTGCCTAATAATACATTGCCTATTTTTGGTGTCTTACTT
>JAPYZO010007667.1:0-22735 GCA_030522905.1 Torymus flavipes | reverse complement strand
CGTATATATATATTCCTATATTATATAGTTGTAAGAAAATGCTTCAGACTCAGCGCCCTCCCCCCCCGCTCCGCTCGCCAACCCCCCATTTTTAGAAAGTGATTAACTTGTAAATTCTGTTCTGTTGTTTCACCCTGGAGATATTATATAACTATTGAAGTAATACGTTAAGAACCATATTTTAATAATTATTATATATAAATTAAAAAAGTCTTTTACCCGCAGGTACTGTATAACTAATTAAATACTTGAACAAATTACAAACTATATTTCAAATCTATCATATATATATATATATATCATACTGAAGCACATCACACATATACATAACCCAGCCGAAACCCAGCGACGGCTCGTCTCAAATCAAACAATCCACCTCGCCGATAGCTTTTCCCTTTCATCGTCGCAGCCTCCCAAACTTTTCCCTCCGATTTTAATCAGAATTCAGTATATATCAAGGACGACTCGCCCGTATACATACGTATACACTCCCTTAGAAATCACTAACAGACGTGTCGACGTCGGGGGCGACGGAAAAAAATTAATTTTTCATGAAAAACGGGCCGCGCGTCACGCGATTTCCATCCTGTACCACTCCTACTCCTTCTTCTTCTCGCAGGGTGAACAAAGGGAGAAAAGAATAAGGAGCGGTGAATGGGCCGGGAAAATCAATTACCGCGAGGGAGCGCAGGGTCGCCGGGCAGAGGAGTGGAAAATGATATCGGCAGCAGCGCGCGGCAAGGTGTGCGCGCGAGGCGGCGAAGATAGATAGAGGGAGAGAGGCTTAGAGCTATAGGTCTCGGACCACCCCATAAACGCTTTTATCTAGTCGGAACAGAGGATCGCACTCTTTCGTTCGATCGCGAGCTGTGCTGTGCTGGCTTGATAGTCAATTTTACATTAATTGTCCGGGTAAGTCGGATGGGGTGGATGGGTGGGAACTGATGGTTGGTTGATTGTTCGGTAGTTGAGGAATGGGAATATTTTGGGTTTTAAGGGGTTATGATTGTAATTGCGGCACTAATAATTGCGTCAATTCGATCAACAGGGAGGGTGGGATGTATCGAAGGACAGGTAGTTTGATACCTTATCCTTCAGAAAAACAAATTACCCCATTAGCAGAGGCACACTTATCGTGCAGGCTTTAAAACGGAAATCACTCAGAATGCGATAAATATATCTACAGAATGAACTAATCTTTTACTGCGACAATTGTAGAAAACATATAGGACGAAAGGCGCATTTATATGAAATACATTATACAGGGTGTTCCATTTTAACTTAGACAGCCCCATAACTTGATAAGTGGGTTTCGAAGGGGTTACCCAAACGTGACCTTGAAAATGTCCTTGACTTTTATTTTCAAGGTTATTTGGAGGCCAACTTCGATTTTTTAAATGGGAATAAAAAATAAGAGATCCCATTAAAAAAATCGAAGTTGACCTTCAAATAACCTTGAAAATGAAGGTCAAGGACATTTTCAAGATTAGGTAGGCCCTCGAAACCCAATAACTTTCGTCGAAAATATTTCTCGATTTGAGTGCGAGGTTTCGAGTTATTAAGCTCTCTAAGTTAAAATAGGACACTGTATATAGAAGTAACTGTAGTTCTTCTGCATTAGTATTCTCTGTATTCGTGCCATTCGTCTTATTTATTTTCTATAAATCGATCTTTCGTACTATATGTTTTCTACAATCGTGGCAGTATATAAAATTAGTTTATTCTGTCGATATATTTATGTATTTCTGCATCCTGGTAATCTCGATTTCTGTTTTAAATCCTGTACAATAATCGCGCTCCTGCTAATGGGACACTCTTGTTCTATTTTTTGTTTTCCGAAGGATAAGGCATCTATCTGTCAGCTTTTCGAAATATCTAGTCCCGCCCAACAGGAAGATACGAACTACACAAGAACAACAACACACAAACCCTTTTCATCAAGATTCATCAAATGAAAAAAATACAATACTATCGACAACTTTAGTAACCAGCCTCTCGATCCCCTTTAAAATTAACCGAACAAAACCGTAAAATCTTAAGATATAAGGGCTACCTCATGCCTTCTTCTTAAACTTCATCAAATTTGAATTTAGACCAGCAGATGCGGTATGAATAGCCCGTAGCAGCAACGTATATACACAGGGAAGAAAATCCCCCCCATCCTTGCCGCTTGCTCTTAGTATATACACTGCACGTATAGCGAGCCTTTCGCTCGCGTGGAGAGAATTATGCATCGCGCGGCCAATTATTAATGCCCGAGCTTTTAATCACGAGGCTAAAAGAAAATATAGGCGTTCTCGGGATATACGGAGAAGATTCTTTTTAATTAGTCGGACGCGACTCGCAAGCGCTCAAAGTTATGGTGTAATATTGAAAATCAAGAGAGTTGGCCGCCTTTTTTCCTCTGTATAAACCAGTTTAAAAAGCAGCGGATCAAAAGCTGCTGGCCCCAAGTTTCGCTCTCGGCTTATTTGCATTGCGTAGCTTTTGCTTTGGCGCAGGCGAGTTTGCTGCTGGATCTTTTTGTTTTGTGCTATTTTGTAAATCTGAAGTTATGGCCTATGGAAGTTTTTGGGTGGATAAGGGCGGAGTTTGAAAGAAGTTTTTGTATTTTAACTGTGACTTTTGTACTTGAATTCAGCGAGATGCCGCTGAAATAGCTGGTTACGAGATGGTCAGTTAAACAAATCAATTTCGCATTATTCTCTCCACCTGTATATTTTTGGTAACGAATAACAAATTCACCAATCGGCTTGACAATCCAAATATATATATGAATCTGACATGTATCGACAAGCCATGAGAAAATCAAGCGAACAGCGCCCAAACAATTCCACAGTAGTATACCATACAACCCACAATCAGCATGCCATCGTAAAAAAATGGCCACACCATGACGCTATACGCACGCGCGCAGTCTTATCGCGCGTTCTAATAATTATTACTACTAAATTCAAACTATCTCTGGCGGCCGGCCTGTGCGCAACTCCATAAATTCCTTCCGCCACTATACCTACTACCTTCCTTGCGCTTCCCCATAAAGGCATTCCGAGCATGACTGCATTATTGCGCTTGTCAACGGCGCGCTCTCGCGCGATAAAAGTAACGTCGCGCGCAAAGAAATGCTACTCTCTTCTTCTTCTACTTCCATACACCTATCTCCGTGCGGCATCGCCGCCGTTCCGTTATAACCGTATCGCCGCGATTACCGCATCCGCGGAAAATGATATCGTAAAGGCACGCGTGTGCGGGTGGGTATAATGCGAAGGGAATATAGTTCGCGTGCAGAGGGCGGGGTATCATCTGTTTTATCGCGACGGGAGTTTGTGTAGTTCGTTACCGGTGCTGCGGTCGCGTGAATTAGGAGGTTGAGGTGTATGTTTCTTTGTAGTTTAATCGTTATTTAATAGCGATATGGCAATTCTAATGTATAATAGAGCAAAGTTGTCGAAAGTTTAGAGTGAACGAATTGGAATGGAAAATGAATTATTGTTGAATGATCGATTGAATATGGTAATATGCGTATTAGCAAACACTGTGGAATGATATATTTTGTTTTCAAAATTAACAATCATGGTTATACATTATTTTATGACTAGTTGTTTAAACAGTTGAAGCAATCGTTGCTATTATATAGCAATCAATTACGTTCGTGCACGTATTCAAAGTTTTATTACTCTATAAATTGCATTATTTATTCAAAGTTTTACATTGTTATCAAAATTGTTCAGGTTTATATTAACTGTCTTCTGACATATGTAGTTTTCATTCTAATGTAATAATACATATAAGCAGTAATAATACATATTTGCAGTTTTGATTTATTTTAATGTTTTAATTACTAATAATGCTAGTAAAATATGTAATGAGTATAGAATTACTTTTTGGATAAAGTATTGAAAATTGCAAATCCACGTCATTCATATTCTATATTTAAATTATTGAATTTTCAATAATTAAAATGTGAAGACTAACGATTATCCGATTAAAATAACTTTTGCTTGAAACGTGTATGATTTTATCGAGTATAATTAATATTTTACCATTGTCAATTCCGAGCCGCGCATTTCCAGAATTTCATTTTACTCCGCAGTTTATTTCAAATATATATATATATATATATATATATCGTAATTATTATCCTTCCAACGATAAACCGCGCCTTACAAAAACATTTATCCCATGCCTACGCTTCTCCCAAAAGAACCGACATCATTCCACATGGCTATCACTTCCCCAATTTTTTCCTCCCCCCAAAAAACCACTTCTTCCGCCACACAATTTTCTCGACATAATATCTGTCCTCTCGCGACCGCTCATTTAAAATCCCGCGTCGAGAAAGCAGCCGAGGCGTGGAGAATTATACCACACACGGACGTGTGCGCATATACGTATACATGCATGTAGATAATACACAGAGAGAAGTATATAGAGAATGTACTGACCGTTTAAAACGTGGACGGATACGGTGGTGGCGGGGAAGTCCGCTAGGGCGCAGCTGTAGTTGCCGCTGTCCTTTTTGTTGGCGTTGGCGATGTAGAGCCGGGAGACCGCCCCCTCGGCGCCCATGTCGGTCTTCACGCTGCAAACAGAAAATCCCGACAGCGTCAGCCAGAGCTCACACATATATAGCGTGGACGTGTCTGTGTGTGTTCGGGTTTATAGAGTAGTGCTTCGGGTGAAGAGACAAAGACGTTTTGTTTCTTTTTTTTTATAATGGAATATTAGGTAAAAAATTCTTCTTTTATGCAATGATTGGGTAACAGTGTGTTATATTTTCTAGGTTTTCGTTGTAGTTTGATACAAAATGCACTTGTACTGTTAATGGTACCAGGAAATGGTACTACAACTGCTTTACAGATAAAATGCATCTAATAATAACGTTACAATGTGAAAGCTATTATTAATATGTGCAGACTACGTGGAACTCATTAATTCATTCGCACGCACTTATTGAAGCACACTTACCATTGCAATATTTTATCATATAGCAGTTTGCTGTGTGCCGCGCATCACAGTAATAAATAACAATATTAATCATGAGATGATTTGAAAAGTTTTAATAAACGTAGTTACAATATAGATGCTTGAAATTTCGAACGTTCATAGTGAACGAAAATTTTTTGCCATTTTCAAATTTAACCGAATTTGGTTACTTAATACATTTAAAAAATGATAATAACTGAATTTCTTCACTTCTCACTCTTACAATCGCCACTAAAGCCACTCCGACGAATTCTAATCAAAATTAGAAACTTTAAGTTAATTTATAACACTGTGTGACCTAAGCCCGTACTTAGGTTACGTCTATCTGTGACCTAAGTAGTACTTTTTGTACCGTGTTTATCGCACTCGCTACTCTCGAATCCTAACTTCACGATGCAAAAAAAGGACTACTCAGGGCACGGATAAGCGTGACGTATACGATACTTGTGACCTAAGAAGCACTCTGCACGACGTGAATGATCGCCCTCGCTACGGACGGGCTCTAACTTCACGCCGTGCAAAAAGTGTTACTTAGGTCACACGTATAATCGTAATGTACTAATTTCGTTCATTATGAACGTTCGAAATTTCAAATACATTACAATATAGTACACGGAAAAAATTTTGTAGTAAATTATTATTTTTTTATAGTTAACGTGAGACAAACTCATATATTATTATGAAAATATGAGTCTGCCCACACATTTACTATAGAAAATAGTAATTTTTACTACGAAATTTTTTCCCGCTTATAATACAATGACCACTAAAAAAAAGAGTAATAAAAAACTATTGGGACTGATACATTAACAACGGTTTTCAGCATTGTAAAACAAAGAAGAAATTTTAGTGAAGGAACTAACTCAAGCCTCATTTCACCTTTAAAAGTCGTCATCAATTTCCGAATTTTATGCTCAATAAGAATGCGAAACGTTCACGAAAAGAATTTCAATCCCTCAACATCAAATATCACAATATTTCTGCCATTCTACATTATATATTTCACACCGTATAGTCGCCATACACACATACGCACACATCCTCCAAAATTTTTCCTACATCTACTCTACCTCCTTTTTCTGCCACACCCACACTCCGCTGCGGCTCGTCCGCGTCCCCCATGCTCGTGGCTTTTCTGCCTGCTAAAACCTGCGCACGGACGCACTGAAAGATGCGAAAGCAGCAGGAGCATCGAGAGAAACTCGCTGCCTCTCTATAACTTAATAATTCGAGCGCGCTTTGACGCGACCGTCCCGTCATATTTATACGCGCGTAAATGTTTGATCCGCGCTCGCATCAATCAGTGTATATCTATATAGGCACACCGACGCTCTGTTTTTCGCCTCTAACGCGCGTGCGACTCTTTTTTGCCGAGCGCGCGGGTAAATATTTGCGAGCAAACGAGTGAACGCGCCGCGATCGCTTATATATTTGACGGAGATTCGTCCGGTTAAATGCTACGCTCGTTTTTTTCTCTGTTTGGTAGAGCAAGAGAGGGAGGATGTGTTTTTCTTTGTTCACGGACATGGTGCAGTTTTAAACGCGCGGTCACGACTGTTGTCGCTTGATGTTTTCTCGCTTGGTGTGTGTGTGTGTGTGTGTGTGTGTGTGTGTGTGTGTGTGTGTGTGTGTGTGTGTGTGTGTGTGTGTGTATGTTTGTGAAGGGGGAGATTTGATATGAGTGTGATGAATGGTAATGGGGCTAGTGGATGAATGGGAAGATGCATTGTTTTTAAATTAGATTTTGGATTATTAATGGTGGGAGGAAGGATGAATTGTCGTATTTGCGGTTTGAGAATGTTTCTGAAGAGTTTTGTTAAAGAGACGCAAATTTAAAATTTAAACATGGAAAAGTTAGAATGTTTGTATAAATGAATTTTATTTACTCTGATGGGATATTATGATTTATTTTAATGCGTCTCTATAGTTTAACAAGCAGTTTTCAATCAACGAGATAACTAAAAAAAGTGTTGATATGTGTAAAAACGATAAATATTATAGTTTTCTTTTGCTTATTTTAACTATCCCAGGGGCTTATTTTTACATTCATAATTTTACTCCAGAAATCTCAGACTTTTTAAAATGTCATAAAATCATATTCCACTAGACAGTAAACTGCGACTTTCATAAAATTATACTTTGTCTCTAAAAAAGAAGTAATTTATTCGAAACATGCTATCTACATTAATGAGTATTGCCTTTAGAATAACTAGAATGTAATTTAATTCTTCACACTAACATGATTTAAAAAACTCATAAATTCAATATCTCTTTTATTGTGCCATGTGGCTGCAACAGAAATGAAAGTATTAAGCGTTCCAGAATATCAAATAAATCTATTATAATCAATCCTAAAACTAGATAACCTACTTTGTTCCTCAGTATTTTTAGAATTTTAAATTTCGCTCTTCCATTTCTGCTGAGCACATATCGTCATTCTTAATTTACGACTCCATTCATTGATGACACACTCTCGTATAGGTTAAGAATACAGCTTTTAATGCTTTATGCAACAGATTTATTAGTACTAACAATACCCGATGTCTGCCACCATCAATAACCGCTTGAATGCCGAAATGCTGGCTCCGATTTCCACTAATTACACGCGTCAAATTGCATTAGATCGCGCATGTTTGCGCCTTTCAAATTTGCTCCTACGATTGTTCGGACAGGTCACAAAAAGCATTTACTTTTCACCATTTCGTCTCGCATACCTGATTTAGTTCTCAAATACGATTTTCCCACTAAACAAAGAACAATCGCAGCATTCCTTCTCATTACCAAACCCTCTCACCCGCATTAACACGCACTTACGCGCATCAATCAGCATTACACCCACCTTTCCCCTCTTCAGAAAAAGCCTCGCGCAAATATTTGCAAACGCGATGCTCTTAACATCTCTCCTCGACGATTCCAGCTCCTTCTCCACCGGAAACGTTACTCTTACTTTAATGCAACTTTAACGCGACCAGTCGTCGTCGTCCGTTCCTTTTTTCTTCCCCCTGGCCGACTTTTAAAGTACTCGCGGCGTATATAAATCAAGCCGGACGCCCGCTCTGGGCTTGGCAGATCGGTCGAGCAGCGGAGGGCTTCATTTTTGCCTCTCGGCTAATTCGCGGAAAAAAGCCGTCCCCTGGAAGAGAGTCACGGTTTTTTTTTCCGTCGTCGTCGTCGTCGTTTTCCGCGAGGCAAAAGTTTTCGCCGGCCCTTTGTGCGCGTGTCGCACTGGTTCGTGTGTAGGTATGTGTGTTGTGAAGGTGGGAAGGTTTCTTGCCGAGAAGTTGGAATTGTAATTTGGGAGGATGGAGGTATCAGAGTGGGTGGGGAGGATTTGAAAGTTTTGAAGTAGGGTGTGCGTATATATATATATATATATATATTGTGCTTGTGGTTTTGTTAGAAATATTGTGTTATATCTATAGGTATTTCGGCAATATGTAAAATAATATATTTTATAAAATCAATCGTATGACATTTATTATATAAAACTATGCGACTTTTTTATTTGATTAAATTGTATGGTTTTTTGTATGTGAATGAGTATTTCAGCAAAAATATATTTTTCAGATACTTTATTACAAATGTTCGATTTCAACAGTGAAATATTCATCAATAAAATGATTAATATTTGATATTGATGAATTACTAACTATTTAATGATATATCTCATCATTAAAATGTTATTTAAATGGCCTACTTTTTCAAATTACTATATTGTACAACAGTTTTGTAGCATGATAAAATAACATTTCGAATTTTAAAACGCACAACCCTCTGCGTGTGTTATCAAATTAATTTACATAAAATTTCGATACCTACCTACGATTCTTGAATTACAATCTCGTTCAAATTATATGTCTTCGAAAAAGATTTCATTTTAACAAGCTCCATATATGTGTGAATATTATAATTTTAATGACTCGCATGATTTATTATCATAACAAGATTTCAGAGAAATAAAAAAAAAAATTGCCACTTTTAAAGCCGAGCACAGCGAGAGAGCGCGCGCGCACACTTAAACGGCAAATATAACTGGCGCGCGGCATTTTTCTTACATACTTTTGCTTTAATTACCATCCTCAAGTGGGCAAAACAACTAACCGCCTGTCAAACTTTAAAAAACGGGGGGTGGGGCGCTCGCCATTTAAGAAAACATGCAAAATTCACACATAAATATGTATACTACCCTACACGACGTCGTCGCCCCGCGATTTCACGGGTCGCGGAATCCTCCTCTCACTCTCTCAAAAGAAGAAAAAAAATTCCCCGCGAATTCGAGCGAGCACAACAACAAGCCACTACACCACGGAGATGTCGCAATTTCTTTCTCTCCCTCCATAATTCTCCTAATTAAGTCCCTCCTCGCATTATAAATATATGCAGCGACGTACCTATTTACCCACTTCTCTCACTACAATATTTTTCACCGGATAATTACCTCAGTGTCCCTCTCCAACAACTAAGCGGGTGGTGCTTCGGATGCACTCGAAAAACGCACGCGCGCGCGAGTCATGATTACGCAAGTTTACGACGCGTCGTAAAACGAGCGAGTCTTGCGCGCGCGCGCCCATTTCCATATCTGATTTCTTTACGTAAGAGAACAACGGCCTCTCGACGACGACGACGTCGGCTTTGTGTACATTGGAAATTGCATAATGCGGAAGTCTTCCTGAATTATCGGGCGGGCGAGGAGAGGAGAGATAAAGCGAACGAGGAGAGGCGGCTCTTACAAGGTACCGACGACGGAGACGGCCTGGCTCGTTTTCTCTTTTCGGGAGGAGGGAGTGCACCGAGTCGATTAACATAAACAATTTCCGAAGGAAGAATAATGTATTCATTAAAAAGAGGAGCAGGGGGGAAGCTTATGAAAGTTGGTTCTGTCTGGCAGCAAAAGGAAATTGTTGGCAGTAAACGGGACTGGGGAAGGTTTCGGCAGGTGATAGGGTTTTAGCGGGAATAATATGATTGAGAAAATTTTGGAACTTTCAGTAAAAGATATAGTCAATGTGCACTGACACAAAGCCACTGTCAATTCATTGACACGTGGCTTCCTCAAACTTAATTTACTGATTCCTTTAATTAATTTTCAAATGTCGTAATTTAAAATAATACCACACTAATTTATGACATTATTCTAATTACATTCATTTATGAAGACTGAAAAGTATTAATTTTTAAATTATTGATGAAAAAACGAATAAAATAATTGATTGTAGCATTAAATTCAAAACCTTTCAAAATTACTAAATCACCTTTAGTAAGGCACATTTATATTCATTGCATACCTTGTTTAAGTATAAAGAATGTAATAATTTTTGTGAAATATCGATGTTAATACGGCGTGTAAATCATATCTGCAAACTCCATAAATAGAGTATAATTGCGATCTTTATAAACGGTTTCCTCCTGCCTTTTAAAATAATTAACCAACAGCAGGCGAATTAGCATTATTTCCTTCATTCGCGCGACTCATCCACCCGAACAAAACCAGCGGAAAAACGCTTCGCGTGACTGATCTTCGTAACTGTAGCGCCGCCAAAACAAGCATGCGAATGAAATGGAAGAAAATGTCTAAAAGGGGTTATTTACCATCGTGAAAAGAAAAAACCATATTACAATGATGGCCATAACTCAATCTCTTTATTGCACGTTCGACCTATGACGACTGCGGTATCGCGTGCAATCTGCGATCCTCTTCCGCAAAATTCTTCCGAGGCAACCACTCACGAAGATTTACACAGATCCCGTACAAAATCCCCCTCTCCCTATTCCCCCATCCTTCTATCAATCCAAGAGTAAAAATAGCATCATTCGCACGAGAAAAAAGGCCTCGTAAACGCCTTCGTCTTTACTGCTGCGTCCTCGAGACATTAGCGAAGTCGGTCGTCGTCGCGATTATGAGAGCCGTGATAATTCGAGTTTGCTACGCGAAATCGCGCCGAGTTAGCGTAAGTGCCCCGCGAAAAGTCGATTACGCGACGCGCGAGAGGGAGAGAGAGAGAGAGCGCAAGATTAATTGCCGCGGGTGTACCATTATGCCACAAAAATTTGGAAATTACAGATATGGGATCGCGAGAGATTAGTAAGGCAGAAAGTTATTGGTAGGTTCGTTGTTTCTACTTCGTTAGGAAGTGTGCGAAAGAAAATTTGAAGATTCAATTTAGATATAAATTTCAGAGTTCGCGGAATAGTTGAGATGTATTGTGGGAAAAATGAGGTTTCTGATGTAAAAGCGATGGTAACTTGAATAATAAGTGTTCAGTCTCGTGTAAAAACATGTTTGATACGTAGAATGTCTTACTATTTCACAAATTACTCTTTGAATTGAAGAATAAATGCAGAAATGGTTAATACAGAAGCAATGTAGTTTTCAAAAAAGAGTGAAAAATGTCATATTCTTGATTTACCGTAAATCCATATACCGATTCCTATATAATCAACGATTTCTTCAAATAAATCTTCTTTTTCCATTCATATCTCATGTAGATTATAACTTTATAACAAATAAAATAACTGAATTACAAACATATTAATCTCAACAACGAAATCGCCCATCACCACGCTCCCCTAAACATCTCATTAGAACACCATTACGACGATCCCCCAAATCCTTCACGACCTTACGCAAATCCCCCAAAATTCATAACATCGCCATAATCATTCTCATTCAAAGCCCACACACACGCTTGCGGCGTCCCGCCATTTAAACTCACCCTCTCAAGCCTCACACAAAAATCCATCCCCTAGCCGAAAATTAGAGTCTCTCTCTCTCTCTCTCTCTCTCTCTATCCTCGTCGCGAGACAATATCGTGGCATCTCTCCCTTCGCAGGAGGGTGCCGTCGGCGTCTGTTGCTCGTGATGTAGGAAGGGAGCGAGCTGCCGAGACAAGCCCTCGTCACGACGTATTTATCGATGCAACGATAAGCCGAGGGAAGGGAGAGAGAGAGAGAGAGAGAGTGAGTGAGGTTATCTTGGGTCTTGCGCGGGGACGCGAGGGTGGCTTTTTGTACCTGTCTTGTCGCTGCGCGAAAACGATGAAAAATAGGGGGGTTGAATTAATGTGCTGGTTTGTGATCGAGGAGATTAGAGATGTAAAGGTAATGGCTGTGCGATAAGGTGAAGAGATAATTGGGCGGAGAGGTGGTGATTAAGGTTGAGTAAACTGTGGTTTTTGTAGAGATAAATTATGGTAGGGTAATTGAAAGTAGGCATTGTGGGAGTTTTTTATTATCTGTTGTATGAAATCTATAGAAATCGAAACCATTTGAGTTCTACGAATAACAATGTAAAGATCATGTCAAACTTAGATAGAATATGGATCAAAAGATTTGAGAAAACCTGTAAACAATTGGTCTTACAAGGAACATTCTTATCTTTTTATGAGAAATAAATTTTTTCAATAACAACAAACTAAATTTAAAAATGAATATAAGTTTAAAAATAACTTCTGCGATTATGAAAATAATCTGATTCTACAAAGATTAAATTTAAGTTAATCTTAAGTTTCAAGTTCAAAATGTAAAGGTATATCACAGATTTGTTCAAATAGTTTAACCAAACATACCAAATACATATTTCATCTTCGACACAAAACTGAAACTCTGTGATCTCTACATTGTAGAATGTAAAACGAATTACCAAGCTATAGATACAATCACATACCTATATTGGAGATTAATATTTAGTCTGAATATAAAGGGTGAATTTATACATGAATTTATGCCCTTCTTTATCTGTCGAGGAACGAATTGAATTATTACTTAATTTGTTAACTTGAGTCAAATTTCGTATGAGTAATGTAATCGACTAGTAAAATACAAAGTTATATGCGCGAATACTTTGGTGGTAAGTTAAGAAAAAGATCTGTGTATTCTTGTACGAAGAATCGAGTAAACTACTGAGCTTATTAATTGCGAGCTTTTATAATTAATAAAACAATAATTATTCAGTTTGTATATCCACGTGAATTAATAATTACTTATTTTAATTAAATATTCAAATATAAAATATTAAAATTCGACATGGGAAGCTATTACGCGCAATTTTGCTGACGTGTAATTTTGCTACTAAATATTCTATATCATATTCTATATCAAATTCGAGACTGAGAGAATCTCTCTGTCGGTACGAAAATTTAAAAAAATGACATAGTGAACGTCATATGAAATTTATATTTTAGATCTTTTTCAAATTCCATGCATTAAACTCGGAAAACTTCTCGGAAAATTTCTCGTTTCAAAAACGCTCTTCACCCACGTAAAATTAAATTAAATTTCTAGGAAACCGTTGATTAGTTTTAAAGTAAACATTAATACCACGAACAACACTTTCAACCACCCATTTTAGACAATAAAATTGACTCTATTAATTCCACAAAAATCCCACTTTTCTTGCATCACAATCTCAGATAGGACAAATAAAAACAATCGCATGCGATAAACCAATAACGGCGCTCGAGCACCAAACACGGGACACCTCGTAAGTGTCTGAACGTATATATAATCACGAGCTCGCTCTCGGCACTCGAGGCGAAGGACGAGTTCGCGCGTGCGAGGGAGAAAAACGAGGGAATTGGAAATCTCGGGGGAACTTTCTTTGTCGCGCGCGCGCGCAAGCGTTTTTGTATCTCGGATTCTCACGCGTACGCGGAGCGCGTGACCTCGGATATTGGATTGCACTTGCGGGCTTTATTTCAATGTCGACGTGACTATTGCGATGGGGTAGCTTGAATATTTTAGTTTTTTTTTTAATGTTTAAGGGAATTTTGGAGTGGTTTAAGGGGATGTCGAAGATACTTTTCTGGATTTTGTAATGCTGGTTCTTTTTAATAGTTCTCATGGATTTGTCTTCGGAATACTTTGAAATATTGTTACGACAATTACGAGAAATGCTGTTAGGTACCTGGTTGAACGCTGACTTTGACAGCCCTATAAGATTAAAAGCACTAAAGCGTTATTTTGGTTTTGTAGTGTAAGATTATTTTAATGTTAAATTCAGAACGATTTCTTTATTATTGAGATGGCGTGTTGTAATTAGTAACATTCTCTGTTTAGATATGGCCAAATGTATTATGTCAACTATTATTAATATATTATTTGAATTCGGAATTTTCGAAAAACGTTATGATTTACCGTCTCTTGAATAAAAAGGCCTTAGCTGGAAAGCCGATTAAAGAAGATCCCGAGAACTCATTTTCTTAGCTCCGATTTACGTCAACAACGACGGGGAGGTCTTCGCGGCATAAAATTTTTTTTGTACAATTTTGTTGATTCTAACGGATTTGAGTTATTATATATTGCTGTTAAAAAAATATCTGATGGCTAAATAGATAGATGTACTTTAAACCTTTTGGCATCGGTACCATTGATACAGTTATTATTTGAATAAAAATTTCATAAAGAAACATTTATTTTGTTACTATTTTAATTTATTAAAAGTAATTTTAATTTACAAATCATAAATTATCAGAAGCCGGCATGCAATTGTTGTTAAATCAAATAGGCTACTCCCGAGACTTCTAAAATTATTCCATTCTAATACAAATATTGCGATTGTTAAAATACCCAAGTTTTAGAGGGAAATTTCTAATTTTATTTTTCAATTCATTACCTATGTTTCAACATCAATGATAAAATATTAAATCTAATTAATCAAATGCAGTCTCGAACCTTCAACCAGATAAATTAGTTATCCGTACAAAGACATTCTTTTCTCAGAGAGATTACAAAAGCATTCAAAGAAACACATGTGAACTTATTCCGCGAACTCAATACCCACGACAAAGAACCACTCGTCAAGGAATTACTCACCGGCGAAGTTAACGAAACGCCGCCTGCGCCATAGATTTATTTCACAAAGCGCAGCGCAGACCGACGTGGAAACAGCACTAAGGCCAGGAGAACGGAATGGCCCTGGAGAGTAAAAGAGAGGAGTATACGGGGCAATCCTCATTGTAATATTTCGCGATGGCGCTCGCGCGCAGGATATAAACCCGGGGAAGAGCTTGGGGGCCGCACGAGCTTTAAGGTTACGGACGAGATAAATAGAAAAGAAGGAGCCGCGCGAGCGTGCGCAAACGTTTTATCACGTTCCTCTGCGGATTTTCTGAGATAAAGAGGCTTCAAGATCACAGCGAGAGAGAGCTAGCTCTCGAAAGTGAATAGCGATTTTTTCATTCGTCGGTCCAATCTCCTTGTCGTTTGTTCATTCTTTTCCTCTCTTATTTCGAGGAGGTTTCTCTTCCGTGTACTTTCGGCACGCGGAATGAGGAAAGAGCGGCTGGGGCGTGAGCCTCGCTTAGAGATTATAATAAAGAGCAGGAGGTGGCGAGGGTAATTGACGGCAGCAGCGGTGGTTGTAGGTCCTGACCTAATGGCGTTCTCGCGTCGACGTCCTTCTTCTTCTTCTTTGTGCGGCTGCTTTTAATTCTATATAGCGGGAATTTCGTGTGTGGCTGTGAGGTTAGAGGTTGGGTTTTTGGGGTAGGCGAAAATCGTGATGCTCTGAGATTGAATTTTGAAATTATTCGAGTATGATAATAATTTTGTTAAATAGGGAAAGATCATGTTTACAAATTTATTTTTATTTTCTCTAGTACATACTTTAGATGCAGTGTACTAAAAAATATTCAAAGACGAGGATAATTATATTTTTTACTTTTTACTTTTAGAATATTGCGATGTGCATAAAGTAAAATAAAGTACATAGTAAAGTGCCTACTTAGTATAAAGACATTTAAATATACTTGTTTTTATTATAAAATGTTTACTAATTACATAAGTAATTTTATTTCCATTTTAATTTATGTGTAAGCTTGTACTCGTACGTTATTAAATAATTACTACCATTACAGTCATTTTAATGTTAAATCTAGAATTATTCGTAAAATCACAAACGCAAAGTCGGACAGAATGTCATGGGTTTTTTTCTCGTTACGCGCGTTACGGCCATCTGGCTCTTTCTCTCTTTCTCTCCTCCCGTTAATTAGAGAATATGCGAAAAATGCATATTTACTGTGTACAAAGAAAAACATGAAATTTCATACAAAATATATAACTCGCTGGGAAAAACATTCTAGAGCGAATATTTCGTTTGCCTAACGTATTTTGCATACATAATGCAGAGAAAGAGAGAGAGAGAGAGAGAGAGAAAGAGAGAGAGAAAGAGAGAGAGTGCGCGAATGCGACAGCGACGGGCAGAGGATGAATTAAAATTATTCATCCCACCTCGGTTGCCGTGTGAAAATTCGTATATTTACATTGTTTCGGGCAAGCGCGCGTGTGGGCGTTAAAGGCGTAACGCTGGCGTATTTGAAAACAGTTTAAATCCCATATTAACACAGTTTTCTTTGGGGGTGACGCAAGCGGACGAACCGATGGGTTTGCGAATGAAGGGAAACTGGGAAAAGGCAGTAGGAAAGCCGTCGATCGACCTAATTTCGTAATTGTAAACCGAGGTTTTTTTATTTGCCTTTTAGCGTTGAAAATAATTTGTAAATTTAAAGTAGGGTTTGAGATTTTATGGTATATTTGTATATCGAATAGCTATGTCGTCACATAACGACAAATAATACACATGTCATCGAATAGTTTCAGTCAAAATGTCTATCCACTCTTAAAACAATGATAGCCGGATGTTGTGAAGCATTTAAAGATTTATTTTGATTGGTACGTACGGAATAGGCGCAAAGGTCCGCTACTTTCGCTGTACATTTACATTTTTTAAATTGAATTTTTATTCTTAACTATTTAAAACTAAATAATTAAATTAAAATATAATGAAGATTAATTTTTTGTTTTGAAAAATTATTGGATTATCCTATTTAAACTAATTAAAATGAAATCATAATGAACAATTATATTCATAACCTCAAAAACTACCCGCGTAGCGCGTTTAGATTTAGCTAGTAAAACCAAAAATGTAAGTCAAAAAACCAGTGAATATTATTTTGCATAATATTTACTATACTATATAACATCGATGAATCCAAACATGAATTCAAAATGATAAATCATTCCAACAAATATATTTTGCAGTCAAGCTTACGATAACTTGATAAAATTATCGTTTTTTTCTCCTGCTAAAATAAACTCTTAAATTTTAATTACTTCCCTCTTAACGACAGCTCTCTTCATCCTTCAATTTCCCATTACTCCCACGTCCCACCCCTTCCGAAAACCCCTCCCAAACAAACGAAGAAGAAAAAAAAGATAGAGAAAGCACCGGCTGCCTGCACTCCCGGCAAACTCTCATTTAGCCCGTCACTCCTGCAATGGGCTGCATTCAGAAAAAAGCAAGCAGAGTCCGAGGGGGAATTAATTCGAACGAGCCGTCGGCGCTTGGCTTCCGCGCTCGGACAACATAATGCAGTTCTCCTCCGGCCTCCTCTCTCTCCCGTCTTCTTTTCAAGCGCCTCGCACGCTTCCGCTAAACCTCCACCCACACACACAGGGATGCAAGATTTGCTCTGAGCGAGCGTGGCCGCGCATACTACTCTCGCTCTCTCGAAATTTCGAGGGTTTTTTTCCAGCCCGACTCCTCCTCCTCCCACTGCTGCGTTTACGTTTGTCCCACTCTCTCTCTCTCTCTCTCCCTTTTTCTCTGCTGCTCCTTTTTCATACTCCTTTCTTCCAGCGCGCCGGCTGTCCGAAGTTGCGGATCCGTGATAAATGGCGGCGCGCGAGGAGAGAGAAAAAGTCTGAGAGCTTTTTTGGAGGTAGAAGAGGATGGGGTCAGAGGTATAGCAGCAGCAGCAGCTGGCTTTTTAAAATACGACGCGCCGTGGTTTCCGATGAGGGGGTTAAGCGGTTGATGCGAGCGGCTTGTAATGGCGCCTGTTTAGATGGAGAGAAATTAAACCAGCGGGGTTTTCGTATTATGCGCGCGATTTTCTTTTCATGCCGGCTGGTGTATAAGTGGGATAGGGGAGAGTGCAATGCCTAATTTATTGCGTTTGGGGTTTGGGTTTTTTAAAGGAGTGGGTTTCGTGATTTTTTTTCAAGATGAATTTTAAAATGGAAATTTTAAAACTATGGTAGCTATGGATCTTGATTGGTAGGAACGGTTATTTATTGGTATGTATGTTAAATTTTGAAAAAATAGGTACTTGATATAAATTGAAATAACTTACTTTTTTATCGATAAAACTTTCAAATAATTAAAATAAAATTTAAAATAATAATATGATAGCAATAAAGTATTTGGTTACTTTTAATAAGAAACTGTGTCAGATTCAGCAATTATACAGATACATTTTTCGATATATATATAGAAGATTATATTGATTAAAAAAATTTCAAATTAATAGGTTTATGCTACCAAGGAATCAATATTTACAGACATTGATATTACCCCGTAATTTTGTGCAATGTATGATATAACAGCCCTTGCTTAAGATATTCGATTACGATAAGCATAAGCTAATGGAAGCTGTAAGTAGAAATAGTCAATGTTAGTCAGCCCTCTGTTTCTACTAATATTATACGTAACCAAACTACTTATGGTCAACGAATATTAACGACAATAATTTATATTTGAAAAAATGTAATTAAGTATAAATTACTAGGCAAATGAAATATTTTAATATTTCAGTAATAAGTAGTGAGTAACTGATTTGATTGGAACAAGCAACAAATGGAACAGTTTGCTGTACATTTTCAACACGTTTTCAATTAATTTTTCTTGTACGGAAAAGAGAAATAAAAATAACAAAATAATAATTTTCTTTAACATTTTACAAAAGGAAGCTGCAAGAAAATATAAGTCTTTCAAATCGCTAAAAGTAACTTTTTTCAATAAACCATCGTGCACTAAAAACAAAAACCAACCAACAAAAAAAACCCTATAATAAACCCCCAATAAAACACTCACCGACGCCACGCCATAAACCTCAAACAAACAACAACTCTCGCGTTTATTCCTCTGAAAATTACAAAACAACGACGACGAAGGTCGTCTATATTATTTCCTCGCGCGAGATAAGGACGTGACGGATAAAGTTGCGCTTGCTTGAAATCCCGTGAAAAGTATCGCGCGCGTAGAGAGACAGCGAGAAGCGTCGTCGTTCTCCTTCCCCAGAAGCGACGGGCCTTTGGCTGTTGCACGCGCAGACAAAGTGCGCGCACGGCTGTGGCACTCGGCGAGAGGCTGTTTAGAGGGTGAAATAAAGTATGAACGAAAGCACTCAACTTAAGCTTCTTTAAGGTGCTTAATGCTCGGTGAAAAATTGACGGGATATTAGGTTGCGGGGTTTATTGGTTGGATAAGGAGGCACGGATGGATTGTTCATTAGGTGCGGTGATTTTGTTTTGGTTGGTAAAGTAGTCTGTTTTTTTCATGGCTACTTGGTGGTTAGGTAGAAAATGAGAGATTCATTGGGTGGCAAAAATTGTCATTTTTATTAGACGCGAAGGGTAGACAAGAAAATTGAATACAATGTTTTTGTATTTTTAGAACTTTCGCGTCTACTCAATAAAATCCAATGACTTTTAATTAAATACCAGTTAGCCTATATAAATGATAATTTTTGCCTTACTTTTTTTAAATTTAGAACGAGTTATATTTCAACGTCCTTCGTAGCTCTTGCCCGCAATAACAGAAGCCATAAAAAGATAATAAATTTTTCTTTTTCTTTCCTATCTGAATGTTATTACTTATGGCCATAACGTAACGCGTTTGCGAAAATTTTACGTCTTCCAAACACGCGCAACGCCTATAACATAAGTCCATTCATGACCTCTTTTTTTTCTCCCTGCAATATATATATAAATATATATATATATCCAATAGCCCGTGTATAGGTTTAAAGAACAGCTAAAGCCTAAATTATGCCTACCCATCGTGCGTTTCTTTTTACTCGCCCCAAAGCGAAGCAACTCTCTTTTCGTAAACAAAAATCCTAGCACTCTCTAGCTCATTCGGCATTCGCTCCTTACGTAACAACCCAGTTAGTGCATAAACCTCTCACTAAGTACACGACTCTGGCTCTCTCTACTCGTCTATTTGCGTGTGCTACTCGCGCAGCTACCCACTCCTACTTACGAGGTGTACACGCATTAGTATGAGCGGCAACGGGCAAGCGCGTCCGAAGGAATGGCAAAGCCAGTTCTCTCTCTCTCTCTCTCTCTCTCTCTCTCTGTATAGGTACGTGTGTTTGCGAGATAGTCAGCTGCCGAGATGTACGCCTGTGTGCACTGTGCGCCCCCTCGTCGTCGTAGGTACGTGTAGCGAGCGAACGGAAACGGATGGTCGAAACGATCCGGATGGAATGGATCGCGCGCACGCCTCTGGAGAGAGGATAGAGGATAATGCGCACTGCTCCAGTTCGGGTTTGCATTAAATATTTAGAAGGGAGACACGACGCTGCGTTATTGTCCCCGACACTTTCTATTCGGCTGCTGTGTGTTTTAATCATTGAGGTGGAGGGAAAGAGTTGTTGCATTAGCGAGTAGCGTCGAGAAATCACGTGTAGTACCTGTGGCGGGACGGAGACTTTTACGAGTGCGTCGTAAAAGAGAATCGACGTGTTTTCTTTTGTAGGGAAGATTTTTTAATAGATGGGTGCGATGTCGTGAGTTAGGAAAACGTTATTCAAACAAATTTATATGAGAGAAGTTTTTGGTGGGTTGTTGTAGCAGGGGGTGAGGAAGAATTTTATGAATCTCAAATAAGGTTTCGAATAAACATAAATATAATAAATATGCTTTATTTCCGGAGATATGTAATAAATGTAATACGAGGTAGGAAATAAAATTTGAAATGAACACGTCGCACAATAATTTAAATTCTTTTAAAATAAACAAGCGTTTATTCACTATACAATTAATTATATTACATTATATTTTTTCAGGTAATTTTGTCCCCAAAGACTTTTAGGTCTATAAACCCCTTAATTAAAAATAGTTTTTCAATTAAAAAAAAACTTAATCAAAAAATTTTCAGCTTTTCGTGGGTCACAAGTGCATGAAATTCAAGTAATTTAGGCCTTGTTCCATGAAAATTCATATAATGGTTTTTTCAAAAAAGCTACGACAATGTCAAAATAATGTAAATGCTGTATCTCTGGGTAAAATAGGGCTACAGATTATATCTTGGGCCATTCTTCAGAAATAGTAGATATTTATAGTATATTATATTGTACAAAATTTTTCTTTTTTTCATCTGATTTTTGCCTCAAAAACCACTAGGTACGAGACCGCCTACTAGTAGATCATGCAAGACAATGTTTCTTTCATATAAACATTTCTCGGTAATCAAGAAAATTTATTAATTTTAAAAAACAAGATTTCCACACCTATATTAATTTAAAAAAAAGCCATAAACCTTACGTTAAACCAATCACACACTAATAAAGTACAGCGATCACTTCAATCACCTCGATCAACAAAACCGAAACACTCCACAAACCTTGTCTCTCAACATTCCTTCAAAAGGATTAAAATGTATAGCTGAGCAAGATAGTTCAGCGCAAAAACTCATTACCGGGAAACAGTGCGCGTGAGAGTGAACTGGGCAGCTTTGCGAGACGACGTCTTTTCATCTCGCGCTAATCATTCGCGGCGACGTAATGAAAGACTATCCGGGGAATGCAGCGAGCGACGCGCGAAGAAAAGAAGCCAAAGTCTTTGTCGCTGAATGAAAATGAAATGCGGTTCTTTGAGCAACGAATCGGGAGTAGTTTTTTCAAGTGGCTGCGTTGATTGCTGATTTGTGTAAAAGCTCAAGAAAGTTTTTTAAAAAAGTGTGGATTATAAGGGGTTATATAAGTATGTGTTAACGAAGGATTCATTCCAACGGTATAAGTATTTCCAACGGTATAAGCTCAATTCAATTGAATACTTTTGTAACGATAATAAAACAGCATGCCTGGTGTAACATATGAGAAAATTATTAATGAAAAGAGTAATTAAATAAAGTAAATTGAAGAATTTCTGCATTTAATATATCAATTTATGGAAATTAAATTTTTAAAGTTTTTGAACAAAAACAATCAAATACAGTGTATTACGATATTAACGCATATCATTTCAAATTCAACAACAAATTTTATTACAATTCGACTTTTCAGTGAAATGTTTACACTCATACTAATGGGGCTGCATGATATAGCATAATTAATCTTGATATTGTATTGTCTAGCCTAAATATTCAAGAAAATAATCGATACAATATTTATATACAGTTCTCGATACAATATCAAGATTGTGGTGTCAAGAATGTAAAGAAACTTGTCTTGTCTTGAAAATAACTTAAGGGTTTCTAATCGTAATAATTTATCGAAATAATCATAATTCAATAAACTTCCGTAGTTGCTGACGACCATCTACTAACGAGATGTTCGGCTACAGAGAGTGTGCGCCGCTTAGCGGCGGCGCGTTAACTAAACTCTGGTCAGCCGCACATATATGGCGGGAAAAATCAAATTTCAAATTTTGCATTTATTCATACTCTAATTTTTTAAACAATCGACTCGCTTTTTGTCGCATGTCTGTGTAACTCCAATATGATCAAGAATTTCAAGACAAGACAATAATACTTTTCATATTGACTGAAAAAGCCAAGACAAGAGAAAAATTTTCAAGAATTTGCAAGAGCAAGACAATAATTACAAAAATATTGTATTGTCTCGCTCTCATGCAGCCCTATTCCCAACATATATCGAAAAAGTATTAAATTTAATGATTCTTTCCACAGTGTATATTATCAAGAACATTATTTTTTCTTTCATAAAAATCATATATGCAATACCCA
>JAPYZO010007664.1:0-24913 GCA_030522905.1 Torymus flavipes | reverse complement strand
AAATCTTCATTCCAGAGAGCAGCTCCTTGTACTGTGCGCGCTCAACGTTCTCCCGATCGTGGAATATTTTGACTTTTAATTAATCCTTCACTGAGCAGTGGAAACCGCTGATTTCGAATTCTCCCAAGATTAATACACTCCGAATAACGAATATTCGTACCGTGTACACACTTGACAAGGTAAGAAAAGAAGGGGACGGTACGCCAAAAAGACCGTCAACAATTCCCGTCGAATAAACCTGATAGCCGCACATGTATATAGGTGGGTCGGTAAGCACTCCAACGACGAGGTCGGGGGGGTTGGGTGATTAAGGCATCGGTCGTGCGGCAAAGCGGCGGGTAGCAACTCCTGCGGCCGGTCGGGTGAAAGGAGGCCTCGGGGCTGCGAAGGAGAGGAGACACACACACACAGTGTCGATTGCGCGTGAGGCCACAGAAATTCCGGATCGATTTGTCTATCGGGCCAAAGAGGGCCGGCCGCAACTCTCCTCTCCCTACTTCGCCGGAAGGGAAGGCTCGCGGGCGCGAATACCGCGGCTCGCCGACCGTTTGATAGCGAACACCCTCTTTCCGCCATCATTCGACTCGAGGTCAAAGGCAATCCGTTTGTCGACTGGAATTTCCCCGCGAACTACCGGCCTGGAGGAGGGTACACGACGTCTCTCTCTCTCTCCTACGTTAAATTGCGCCTGAGGGCCTTTGGGACAATGATTCCTTCTGCCTGCCCCGTCCACTTGCTGGCGCGCGAGAGCCAGCCACTTTCCAGCCGCGCGTTTATACCTAAGTCAATCTTGTCTTTGGTAATTCTGACAGAATTAACCGGAAGTGCAAACCACGAGAAGAGATGTACCCAATAAGGTTCTCGCGCTCTGATATTTTTTACGTCATCACCAGCAGCCATTGGGATCAAGAGGAAGGAGGGGAATGGGAGGAACACGATACGAGTAAAAGGCAAACAGCTGGGGCTCGAGATGCAGAAAGAGGAAAGGTGATAGTCGGCTCTCGGCTTTGCAAATACAGGGGGTAAATAAAAAAAAGCGAAGAAACGGGACAGGAGAGCGGGAAAAACGCGCGGCGAAAGAGAACGCATCAGCCGATAGTCGGCCGCAGGCAGACAAGCCAAGAGCCGAGCACTTATCTGTAGGAGCAACATCAGAGGAGCTCTCCCTGGCTGGCTGGCTGGCTGGTTGGCTGGTCGGTTCGGTTGGTTGGCTGGCGGGAGGCAAAAAGTGCTTGGCGTGAGAAGGACGAAAGTCGAGTAGAGGCTGAAAGAGCTGAGAGATACGTACACGTGGTATACGTACCTCCTTAGGCAATTTTAATTTTCCAGAAATCACTGTTGGGCTAATAAGAATAAAGATTTCTCTCTTTCTCTCGGCGCCCTCCTTCAGTATTTAGAGCCGGCGTGTCACAAAGAGAGCCGCAGAGGAGGTGACATTAACCGCGCCGCAAGTAGTAACGGTAGCGGCAAAATCAGACGGCCGCGCGCGCACGCTTTCACTATACCTTTTTGTGTGTCGAGTTCATCTCCTTTTGATTCCTTACCGAGACGCGCTCCCTCTTTCTCTGCAGCTGGAAAGAAAATATTAATCAGGGATTCTCCTCACCCCGGCCATATGTCGAGCATTCGTCTTTTGTCGCGCGGCGCGAGACTTTTAATAAACTTTGGCCTCGCGCACGACCCGAGAATCCGAAGATTTGCTCAGCGCATATAATTAAGGCAGCCGTTGCTGCAGCAGCAGCAGCAGCAGCAGCCTAAAAAGCCGGCGTGCGGCGCTTGGCAAGAACAAGATATGCGAAGCGAGGGAAGAGAGAGAGAGTGAGGCGGAAAGGGGTTGGTTTTGATTGCCGCGGAAAGCTCGCGAGCTGCTGCTGCTGCTGCGCGCACAGCCGAGCGAATAGACGCGATTTCGTTCCGGATCAAACCGACCGACGATTCATCCACTGGAGGCTGCGACGCGCCAGTGGCGGAAGGAAGGAAGGAAGACGCGACGAGGGGGCGCGCGCGCGCACACATACACACACACGAGCGAGCGAGCGAGAGGGAGAGATATCGCGAGCTCTGGAGAAGAAGCCCGCGGAATAGGGTTGGGGCGCGAGGGTGGCTGGGAGAGAGAGAGAGAGAGAGACATATTTATTTGACATGCGACGCGACTGCAGCCGAGTTTCATTAATTGAAGATCGCGGGAATGAGCACGGCAGACAGCAGCCGAGCAGACACGCGCGAGCGCGCGCTCCGTCTCCGCCGTCGTCTCCGCACGTTCCGCGCAGTCCGCCTCTATCTCTCTCTTTTTCCCTCTCTCGCTCTTTATGCCTGCACGCGCGCCGCCGCCGACGACGAAGAGTATTATATGATGTATGTATATACGCTGCCACACCAAATGAGGATTCGCCCATCCCTCACGTTCGAGCATTCAAATTCGTCTTGATCTAGGCCACACTCGCGCTAAATCTATATGCGCCCAAGCCCCTTCTCTGCGCGACATTCTCGTTTTCAGTTATTCCGCTTTTGACTGATGGACGTACTGGAAGATGGCTTTCTTTTACTTGATGCTATTTTATTATTTCTTTTAATTAGGTTTTTTTTATCAATTTTCGTTAATTTAATTTGATAAATTAATTAATTGAACATATTTTATAATATACAATATATAAGTTAAGATAAAAATGGCCAAGAGTTATCAGTTTGCTGAACGATCGGAGCTTTTTAATAAGCACTAATGCCTCGGTATTTTCTTAAATGCACCTTCCCCGTATTTCTCTTGGCGAGGGAGGAACTCGGGCTTTTCTCCTCTTTCGAAAAGGCAACTTTATATCCGCGCTCTCGCGCGCGCGGTCCAAGATCGTCCCCGTCGTCTCTCGCTCGGCTTCCGGAAGAACTTCGAATCCGCCTGATATTTCCGTCGAAGGCGGCGGCGCAATGGTCTCTGATTAAAGCCGTCGGTCGGTGTCCCAGGCGGGCGCGGAGGGGGCGGGAGAGAGAAAGACTCGAAGAGCGACGAAGACAGAGAAGCTCCAGCTCGCTCGCTCGCGCGATATCGGAGATGACGGAAATTTCATTTACCCCTCGTAGAGTTATCTAAGAGCAATACCGGGTGGCCTTAATGAAACATTCAGTCGCGAGAATAGCTCAGCAATCTCGAAGGGTCGGTGGGTGGTTGCGTGGGAGGCGAGGTGAGCGAGAGCAAGGAGTGAGGGAGAAAGAGAAGGTGACGACGTGGGACGAGAGAGAGAGAGGAAGAGGGGGAGAAACGCCGAGTCGACGAGGAATGGGTCTGATTCCTGGCGATGCAATTGCACGTTTAAAGTGGCGTTTCCCGGTTATTTCGCCGTTCGCAACCTGACCCCCCCGCCCGGGGTTTTCAAGTGCGCGATGCTGCCACGCTGCTGTATCCGCGGAGGTACGCGACGGCAGGGAGAGCCACTGCCTCGGATTTCAGACTCCGTGACTCATTACGAAACGCAATATTGGACGAGACTTTCGATTCGGCCGGGGAAAATAAGAGAGCCAGAGGGAGAAGCGGGGGAAAGCCGGCGGCGGCGGCAGCGCGGAATGGGACACATCCGCGTGTACACGCAGAGCAATGAGGATTTTTCGCTCCTTCCTCGAGAGTACCCGCGCGAATATATAACGCTCGAATGTACTGCTTATTTACGTTGACCGAAAAATATTAATCTACGTCAAAATTACCTTCTGACGTTTAATTTCATTCTTAATACATCGCTCATGTTCATATACAGGTATGTCTCGGGACAAACATCTAATAGAAACATAAAATCCATATGTTGTTCTTTTATTATATAACGAATATAGTGATTTTAAATTGATTAAATTATCAATTTACAAAATATATGTGATAAAATTTTATCTTACTTTTGAATAAGGGTACAGAAGATCTATTAGATTGGAGTCTGCAAGAGAACTCTCTTTTTAATATATGCTTTCACAGTGCTGGGTTTGAACGTTGTATATCAAAGGCATAAAGTCAAGTCTAAAAGGGTTAATAAAGTCGGATGGCTGTTTTTCTCTGTGTAACATTTCAGTGTTGCTTTCCCGTCCACGAGCGCAATAATATTGTAAATAATGTACCTTTGTAATGATTTTGCCGCACGAAACAAAACGAAAGCGGAAACGCGAAGCACATCATTATTATAACTCCAGGCAGAACGGGCACAACAAAATATCCTACTGTAAACGGAATTACATTCGCAAATTACCTCGCCCATTGAGTCTGCGCACTTTTTACGCGTTCGCGAGTGAAAAAAAAGCGCAACATCAAAAGGGGGTGAGGGAGAAAACTCTCTCTCTCTCTTAGTCTCTCTTTCTCTGCATCGGAAACGTAACGAGCCGACGAAAACAGACGGCGAAGGTAACGACCGGCGCGCAATTATTCCATAATGTAGTTCGCATAGCTGAACTCCGAAGAAAATTAGAGGGGTGCAGAGCGCGGAGAAACGAACGAACAAGCGAACGAATGAACGGAGGGAGGGATGGAGCGACGCGAGAAATAAGCCAAGTCGCGGAAAACGAAGCAAGAAGAAAAGGAGGGCGTTAGCAAGGAAGTGAGGAGACGCTGACGTGGTGCGATAGGTCGGAAGGAGAACACATCCTTGCTTCGGCACGGATACGACACAGACAACAGACGCATGTGTATTTATAAGAAATCGGAAGGCGCGGGGCGATACATGAAGGGAGAGGGTCGTCGGGGCTTGAAAATCAGAGGACGGAGGCGCGCTTGCGGCAACTTTCTCTCCTTTTTACCTCTCAATTCACATTCTCGCTCGAACTACATGCACGTAGCAGTAGCAACAGCAGAAACTACTCCCCCTGCACAGGCTTCGCCTGTGATTAAAACATAGCAACTCCGGCTCTGCAGCTCCTTATCCGACGTCAGCGTCGAGGCGCGCCAATATAATTATTGCTCGACATACGTTACCACCCGGGCGCACTGAGGACCAGGCAAACTCTCTCAGTCCTTGCGTGTGTGCGCGCGTCGAGCTTGCAATTGAAGAGCAACCGTTGCTCGGGAATTCGTTCGTCGTCGGCATAAATTCGGGAATCCCCAATTAAGCGGGCGGCCCAACCCTCCCCGAGCGTTCGCTCGCTCCCTCTCTTCTCCGCATTCGGTGTCGTCGTCTGCTTCGATCTTCCTTGCATTTTTAAACAAACATCCGATTTACCAGGATCATTGAAGGGATAGAATTAGCTCAGAATAATTATTTACAAAAATAATAAATTATTATCGCGGTATAGAACGATTCAATTTCTACAAAAGTTTTATATTTTGTAAAGTTTAAAAAATTTTTCAAAATAAAAAAATAATTAACACATTCAATTACACGAAGGCAAGAACAACGAGAGCGAAAAAAAGGACAAGCGCTGTACGGGGCTTCTTTTGTGTGTATACTTATGTCGGCGTCTCTGTTCATCCGCATTCGAGTTGAATTTGTAAAATTCATGGCCGTAACATTTTATCATTTAATTAAATATCGGCGATAAAGCATTCTTAATCTCGGTAACGAGCGCCGGCACTTTTGATTAACGCGAGTTGCGCCCGCGCGCCTCTTTCTCTTTCTCTCGTTTTTTTCTTTCACTGAACGCGCGCGCAGGGTGCGTTGACGCCAATGCAGGACTTTAAATTGCACTCTCCCTCTCCCCCACTACTATCGCTTTAACAGATGCCCTTTACGTTAATTATGTTTTAAGAAAAAAAAAACAAAACAAAGAACCCTGTCAGTTTAAATTTAATGATCTTTTGCAAATTAAAGTCGGGACGTTAACGAGTACTTATCAAACCTTTGAAATGATGTAATTAATTTAAAATTTTAGCTTTTGGCCATGATAATTTCGGCATTTCCATCAAACCTATGTGGGAGCATTGTTATTTCCGTTTAGCATGGAAGAATCGCCATTCTTCCCAGTGTTATTTGTACAGAGAGGAGCCGGAGTTTGCGCCTTGTGTGCACAGCTAAATAACCCGGCACCCTATCTTAATTCTCGAGTGATAATCCCTTAGGTGCATATAATTCCGCAGAAAAAAGCTCGGCTCTCGCAATCCCTGAATCGTCTGCAGCAGCATAAACACAATTACTTTCTCTGCATATATAGCGGGCCCTCCCGCTCGCGAAAAAGTAATCGTTTAATGTTCCGGAAGTGCATATTCCCGAATAAAAAACGCTCCCGCTCTCGTTATATCATCTTTGTGTCTGCAGGCGCATGTCTGGCGACGCCGGCGTCGCCCACACAAGTGCACGCGCGTGTGTATCCGAGATTCTGGATAGGAGCTGCAGGCGCGCGCTTGTATATAGAGAAAGCGAGTGCCGTCATTGAGTTCTTTAGCGACCAATTTCGAGTCCGTCCTCGTCTGCGCGCACCCTCGTGCTCACGGGCTGGAACGCGGGCGGAGAGTGCGAGAGAGAGAGAGAGAGCCGAGGGCTAATGGGATGCGTCGCGCCCCGGCTGCAGCAGTTGCAGTGCACCGTCGCCTCCGACGCCGCCCTAGGCGGGAAAATCAACCCTCACGACGTTATAGAACTCGCGCGCGACAATTGACGACTCTTTTAAAAGAATAGCCCATACGAGCTGCTGAGATTCTCGCGCCCCCTCCGAGAAGTGAGAGAGAGAGAGCCAAGGGAGAGATAGAAAGACAAAACAGTGGATCTTCATTCTCGCGCGTTCGTCGCTCGTGCAATGGCTCTATATCTCGCTTTATATATCCTCACTCGGTCTCTCTATCTCCTCGGCGCGTCTGAGCGAGCTCGCGCTTCCGCCTAAAGCAGCTTGCAATTTGCGATCGCAATTTTCAATTTCTGCCGACTTTTCAATTAGACTAAGAGGTGCTGCTGCTGCTGCTGCCACTGCCAGGCGGAGGGCCGGGGTGCCAGCGCCGGCTATATATACCCACGCGCGCGCGGTTTCTTCTCACTCTCACCCCCGCGCGGCTCTATACTACCGGACGGGATTCCACACCCCAACGGCGAACGTCTCTAGCGCGCTCGCGCGAGATTCCGAATTGAAGCGACGTGCGCCCGCCACCGAGCGCACGCCTGATATACACGTATACCATAAGGCTATATATACATACACAGGCGAATGTGAATTACCGGATCTTCTCTTCTTCTTCCTCCTCCTTTTTCTCACCCTCCTCCGGCTTCTTTAGCGCTCTCGGCGCCGTCGCCGACGCCGCGATGTACACGAGCCTATATCACTGCTTTTCGCTTTTGTGCTTTCATGCGCGAGACGCGCGAGAGCGCCCAAGACGCGCCTGACGTACCTCGAATGAGATTTTTTCGCTCTCGCCGCGCGTTTTTTTCTTTTTTATTTCCCCGAGAATAACCTTGTCGCGATAATGCCGCGACGGTTCTAGCCCGTGCCCGCGCGCAGAGATTGTGCAGCGCTAAAGGCGAGCCGTTTATGAATGCGACTCGTCTGCGACTTATACGTGTATATAAACTTACTTTGTGTATTCGTATGTAATATGCGATTGAATTGACATATCACACGTAATGACTTATGTTGACACTATGGCATCATCTTAATCAGAAACGTATAATAACTTACGGTTTTACCTTTACAGAAAAATGAATAGAAAAGCTTTATCAATGGGAAAAAGTGATTCATCTCTGCTGTCGGAGACGTCGCGACGTCGATTCGAGAGTTCTTGAAACTGGGGAGTCGTGTCGCCAAGGACAGTGGAAGTAATAGATAGGTTTGTAATCCATCCTGAGCTCGGGGCGTTTCGGAATGAGATATTTTGGAAAGGGGTTGCGCGATATCGGCAGTCTGCGAATGAAATGGCGCTTGCGCGTGCTCCTCTCTCTCTCTCTTTCTCTCTCTCTCTCGATCCTTGACGTGCCCGCCGGGTAACGGCTGCCGAATCGAGCCAGCCGTCGTCTCCTGCCACTATGTTTCCTCTCTCCATCGCTCGCTTCCTCTCACTCTTCTTCTTTCTCGTCTCCAGAATCGACGGCTCGGCTGATATCTTGACAAACTTTGATAAATTTTAGGAATCAAACTTTTCTTCATTGTCGAAAAGCATTTAAATATTTTCCAGTAAAAATAAAATAATTAATATTAATTATTTTTCATAATACGAAAGTAATTACCCTGGTAGAAATTTCTCTATTGGCGATTGCCAGGAAAATGATAATAATAGCTACTAAAAATAGCTAATTTCTGGATAGTGATGAAACGATTTTTCCGGCCATATTTTCTATTTAATGGAGAGTATACGACCTAAAAATGTTTTCTTTTTATTGTCTATACAATTTTATCATGTATCGAAAAAAAGATAGCTAATAAAACTGTGAACACGAATTATTGATATTTAATTCGTCTATAGTACTGTTTCGGGGGATACATACGAAAACAATGATTTTTCGGTTTGATTTTGTCCCCCTCACTCCTCGCCATAATTGTAAGCCTCTTAGTAACCATTTTCTAACTAAAAAACTGTCCAACTTTGATATCTTTTAAATATTCATAAATAAGCTAATATAAATCTGTGAAAAAAGGTATTCTATTAAGCATTCTGTCCTATGAAAATCGTTTCATCGATGGATTAAAATGGCGAAGAAAAGTGTCTCTTTTCGACGATTATTGGTGAAACTAGCTATTTATTAGGTAAATAATAGAATTGATTTCCATCAGAGCATTATAAATTTATTAACAAGTTAATATTTTGTTTCTTAAACTATGATTAATATTTTCAATGAAACGCTGGGTATATTATTTGTTTTCTTTCTTCCATCAAGGAAATAGAAAACAAATGAAATTATTACAATTTTATTATTATTTTGTAACGACGCGCAGTACATAATGCGAAAGTAATACAGAAAAGTGACAAGAATGATTGGTGAGTCGTTCAACAGTGCACGACGCTTTCCCGTCGCGCGCGCGCTCTCTCGCCTTCGGCAAGAAAATCAGAAGATGAATTCCAGCGCCATTCATCGGATCTTGATACCCCCCGCAATCTGCAATCTCGATAATTCTCATCGCTCCTAACGATGCGCACTAAGACAGATCGCCCTTCGGCAGATGAAACCGCACTTGCTCATTTCAACGATTTCTCTCGGATCCCCTCCTACCTCAAAAATATCCTCCCTCATTTTCATCAGCGAGATTGCGCGGCTATTATCAATATGATCTTACAGAAATATGAATTCGAAAATAAACTTAAAATAGATTTGCTAACGTTTGCGTAACTTATTAGTTCAAAGAAATTAATATTGTGTAACAGAACAAATACATTTTTTATCTACTGTTTCAAATTTACATTATAGAATAGTATTTTAATTTCTAAAGATAGAGCAATACTATATAAAATTAATGATTTTATAAAGTTGAGGGAAAATAAGTTAAGGAAAAAAAGTAAAAACAATGCTTTTTAAAGCAGGATAGTTTTATTTCTTGATTTTTCTTAGAGGGATAGACTATTTTTATAAATGTCTTTATGGATGTGCGTGTGTGTGTTTACGCAGTTGAAGCATGATAAAATTGTCTTCTATTTAAAAAAAATTGGCGATGCTATACTCAGGTCTTACCTAGTTATGACGGAAACGTGATTTTTTAAAAATAGGTTATTATCTCAAAAATAAAACGAGGTGTAATATTTGTTTGTATAAACTATTTATAGAGTAGCAATCTGTTCAATTTTCAAGTGTTATTTTTAATTATTTCAGGATAAAAAAAATAATTTGTAAAAAAAGTCGATTATTTTGCAAACGATAACTGGAGTAAAATTTTTTAAATCCCTTTAAAAGTTCGTGAACACATAGAGTTTAGATAACTACTGGGTGAATTCCCTTGAGCAAAAATATCGATTTGTAAATTATAGAGATATTTGAGGTTCAATCCGTTTCATATTTTTGTTCAAGTCGCAATACTAGAAAATAGCTTTATCGATAGACTTGAAATTCAGAAGGGATATTTATATAATATACAGAACACAATAGAACGTACAATATAAAACACACAATTTGACAACAATGTATGAAAATTTGATTAAGTTTCGACAATTGGTTTTTGAAATATTTGAATTTAAAAAAATCTGCGAAATCTTTGGCATCTCAACATCTCTTAGCCCAATATTGACCGAACAGGAATTTTTTTGGGTTTCGTTTACTTATTTCAAGAAAACATTTTTTTAATTTTTTTTTCAAATAAATTTTAGTTTGTTTTATAGACATTTTTCGATTTTCAGTTTTTCGATTTCTCAATACTCTGAAGTAAATTTTGCTTTTGTCTCTCTAATTCTCTAGAATCAGAATAATATTTACTAAAATTTTTGAATAGTGGTACCTTTTATTATTATAAAGGTTTAGTTATTGCCGAAATTTTGATTTTTTTTCAAATTGATTATCTAAAAAAATACACATATGTATATGACAAATTTATACATAGATCTGGTGCAAAACCTTAAAGAAAATTCAATAATACTAAATTTGAAGTTAGAATAACAAATTAAGTGAATATGCTTTCTTTTAATTTAAAATGTCAATGTAGTTAAGTATTCATGAACAAAATAAATGAAATTACATGATATTTTGTTTCTAATATTTTTTAGTATTTTGTTGTTATGTAGCAGTTTATAAAAAAATTTTAATTTATCATTATCATAATTTTATTTGCTGATTTATTTACTGATTTATTTAATAATTTATATAGTTCATATTTTATTGATAACAGGTTAATATAAAAGACAATGACTTGATTCATCTATTCCAGATTAGGTTATGATGACTGGTGTGATGATGTCATTAATTAGCATATAGAAAATATAGAAAAGTCACTAGATATCACACAAAATTTTGAATAAGCTTTGACGTTATTTTATTATAAATTACATGTTTCAATTCATTTATATGATTTTGGAAAAATAATTGTGAGAAGAATTATTTTTTTGATTTCTTATTCATATTTTACAAAAAAAATATTTAGAAAATTTTCGTATTGACTTATTGTTCATTATTTTATTACTAATAAAATCTACTGACGTATAAGGAAAGTACTAAGATAAGCGTTGCGATAATCATTATCATACGTGTAATATATTAATACAGACATATACAGCTATCTTACTCAAAACATGATAATAATAGAACATATATACATCGGGGGTATAGCTCAGTGGTAGAGCATTCGACTGCAGATCGAGAGGTCCCCGGTTCAAACCCGGGTGCCCCCTCAAATTTTTTTATTCAAATTTTTTCAAAGCAAACATGGCGTAATATTGCAATGTACATTATAAACTATAAAATTCTTATAATTATACATTTTTTCATTTATTTAATATGATTCTATGATTTATACAGGTCAATAGATTGATTTTTTTAAATGAAATTGTTAATGTATTGCATGGTAAGAAATAATACAGTATAATAGACAATTATTTCAAGTAAAGAAAAAAAATTTTGTTAACAAAATTTCAAAACTCATAAAATAGATACCAGTAATAAAAAATGATTCAACCAATTGTTTGTGTCTTTTTAATGTTGCTTTGATTTTAATTTGAGAAGGTTTATTTCAATCTTTGGAAAATTTCATAAGGAGGTATCGTGGGACGAATTAAAAAAATTTGAAACCTGGTAGGTTTAACTGAATTTATATTTTAGACCTATAGAACCACTTTGATTACTTAAATCATAACAAAAAAATTGACTGTGAGAAAATGTTTTATCTTAGTTTTTTAAGTAAGATATTCAACTTTTTCTCATAGTCAATTTTTTTTGTTATTTTTTAAGTAATAAAAGTGGTTCTAAATATCCTGTTTAATTTTCAAATTGAAAATGACTAGCAAAATCCAAACACGCTGCGAGCGTACAATTTTGTTTTTGAAGTTATGGTTGTATAATTTATCATTATGATTTCATATTCATTAGTTTAAATGAGTTTAAATAATAGAATAATCAGATAATTTTTTTAATCATGAATAAATTAAGTTTTTGATTCTCTTTTGATTTAATTATTTAGTTTTAAATAATTAAGAATAAAAATTCAATTTCAAAAATTCAAATGTAGCGGAAGTATAGGGAATTTCGCGCCTATTCCTTACAGACGAATCAAATTCAATCTTTAAATGTTTCGCACAACATCCGGCCATCGTTTTTTAAAGAGTAGATTTAATAAAACTGTTAGAAAAATACAAGTAGAAATTTTATTTGACCCTAAATTAATTATAAAAATTAATATTAAATGAAAAAAAATCGAGATTTTACTCATTATCAGCTATACAGAGTACATTCTCAACAATGAGATACTCACAAAGAAAATAATAATAAAGAGACGAATTCGGAAAAAGTGTGAATTAAGCTGAAAAAGTCCATACGGGCATGTTTTCAGGAGAGAAGAATATTTTAATCACTTGTCATTCACAGCTGGTCCCTTTCAAGATTCAATAGAGCGAGGCAGCTCGGCGTCTTTTTTTCCGCATTCCACGGCCGCGAGTCACGGGCCTCATTGGAGTCGGTTCGACGTTAGCGGTTCCAATATGGCTCGGGGCGACTTTCGGGTAGACAATGTCGAAGATTACAACCGTCGGGACGTCTACTACCACCACCACCAGCAGCAGCAGCAGCAGTAGTAGCGGCATCACCGTGTCAGCACACACCGTCGCGCCGTTGTCGTCGAGCTTGTGGCTGCGGCGTTGGCGGCTCATTGCCCCGGCTTGCGGCTACAGGCATTGAGGACGATCATTGTTCGACACAATAATATTTGTCGCCGAAAATGCCGCTCGAGAAATAAAGAGCGAAAAAAGAATCCGCCCGTGGAATTCTCGGCCAAAGAGAGAGAGAGAGAGAGAGTAGTAGGGAAAGTCGCGAGCGTGCTGTGCGCGCGGCCCGGGTATATCCATTCAGACGCAGACAATGCGCGCTAGAGAGATTCATCTGCCGGCGCTGTGTTACACTCTGTTCGCTGCTGCTGCTGCTGCTGTGAGGCTCGCTCTTTCCAATGCGAACTTGCCGATTTACCCCCTCGCGCACAACCCGTCCGTGCTGCTGTGGTATCCGCTCGCGCTTATTTTACCTCGCTCTCGTTGTCACGTGACACGCGCCAAATTAAAAACTCGCTTTCTGTCCCGCTGCTCCTTTTAACAGCGACGTTTGCCATCCGATATCGGCGCGTCGGGCGCTCTTGTGTGCGTTTTTATTGAGGAAACTGCCGCGGCTTAAATACAGGCGCAGGGGAGACAGCAGAGTAGAAAGGAGTCTGACGAGCGAACTAAGAAGAGATACAAAGACAATGGGAAACTGATGCGCCAAAGTGCGCACGGGCTGCGCTATTAATAAAATTCTAATTTTTAGATTCGTGCTCTCAGCTCGAGATAAAACCATTATGCGCCGCAGAGGAGCGAACCGGTCGTGTTATTGAATGGACAGGCGTATAGAAAAAAGATAATCAAGAAATAGATGAAGAAACAAAAAGGGCAAAGATATACACGATGCGGGGAAAAAAAGCAAGAGAGAGAGAGAGAGAGAGTGAAAACAAATGCGAGAGGGAGCATAAAGAGCGAATATAACAAAGCGCGTAAGAGATAAAGGGAGAAAATGGAAAGGAGGAAGAAAAGAATTGTCGTTAAATCAGTAAATTCTTGCGGGTTGACGTCGGTATGAATATAGCGGAGCGAAGATAGAGGTAGCTCGCGACTCGTCGTTCTGTCGGGAAGGGAGCTCACAGAGAGGGAGAGAGTCGCGCGGCCCATCTCGTCAGCCCGTCCCACTCGTACTTAGCGAGATGATCAACGGGAACAGAAGGCAATATCGGAATTATTGTGATTCGCGACTCTCGCTGTCTCCCGCTGCTGTGTGTAGCTATACGCGCGCGTACACCACGGGAGAATGCGAGCTAGCGAGAAATAGCGAGCTATGGCGCCGCCCGAGGCTGAGCAATCTATACGAAGCAGACATGACTTCCATCGTGCCATGGATTTGAATATTGCGCTAGCAATATCGCTGCGGGCGCTAATAGTTACTGCGAATCGCACAGCGAGAGAGGGATGAAGAGAGAGAGAGAGAGAGATAGAGCATGCGTATATATGTATAAACGTTGTGCTACCAATGCTGCTTCCGCGCGCGTACATATATATATGTAAACCCCCTGAACGCGCTAATGCACGCGCATACCATGCTGCCGTCAATTTCCTTGGATGTTAATTTTATCAGCTGCCAAATCATCTGATTGATTTCTTCTTCGAAGCGCGCCGCCTTGTATGATATTCTCGCCAAATCCCGTACATCGTCAACTTTATTAACATGTATACAGTAATTTTATGTGCATGCAATGACTAATAATATATCGATGGACTACGAGCCGAAAGGTATAATGCCATAAAAAAGGGCAATATAATTTTCATTTGGGTGGTGTTTTTATTGGGACGACAAAAAAAAGGGCAAATGAGCCTCAAAGGCCAGCGGGTCCAGGCGTCCGCGAATAAGGCGGATAGTGCGGCGACGGGCAGATGTGATTGAGATGGAATCGACGAATAAAAGAGTTGTAAATAAGAGATAAAAGAAGGCAGAGTCGGAGTGACTGGTCGTGTCCGCTAGTGGCGAGAGAGAAAGAGAGTGAAGTTTTATTGGGACGTAAGAGAAAAAGAACGCACGCGGACGACCCCAGCGCCGGCCAATAAGCCGGCATTTACAGCTTTATAAATGATTTTAGCCCCCCGTAAAAATGCATTAGCCGCCTGACCGTATACAGACACACGCACACACACAGATACACATGAGCGGTGGCCAGTGGCATTATCCTTTCGGATAGCGCCTCGCCGCTCGCAACGACACTTATTCGAACTCTCCCGCGACTTCGACATACGTCAAGCTTTTCTACTTTTCCGCCCCTCCCCCCTCCCAGAGGCTGTCTATATCCCGCACCTTTTTACGGACTATAAAATAGCCAACGGAACGAGCGAAGCGTCCCCTCCGCTTCGACGAGGTGTGGGGGTGTCGCAAATGCATCCGAGGGGGGATATAGGATAAGAAAGCAGGATTAGGGGATAGCTAGAAACAGTGGGGGCGCGCGAAAAATACGAGAGCAAATAGACGAGGTAGAGAGAGAGAGAGAGAGAGAGAAGGAGCAGCCGAAATTGGAGCAAGTCCGGGTGAGTTACGCGGGCCACGAGCGGATATACGCGTGCGGTTTTCAAAGTAAATAATGCCTGGTCAGGGAGAGGGGCAGAGGGAGCGGAATCTCGGTTATCCCTGGAAGGCAAAGAAAGCGCCAAAGTAAATGACTGGCCCAAATCATAGACTTATGTTTTGCGGTCAGACGGTCTAAAGTACGTCTCAATTGAAATGTCGGTATGGCGAGAGGTGACCGACAGACCGAGAGGGTTAATAAGCCAGACGCGAGGAAGTTAAAATGGGTTACGGAGGAGCGCATTGTTCCTTGGTGCTGAATGACCGTGAGAGAGTATCCGGAGCGCGCGAGGATGCAAAGACACACAGCAATAGAAATGTTTCCGTAGAAGGAAGTGGCGGTCAATGCTCACCGGATCTAAAACGCATCTGCGATCTCGCACGCCCGCGGAACCACCACTACGGAAATCTCACGATGAACGAGCGACCGCGCGTGCGCTATTGAACGATTTCTCTGAGAGCCTAAATTTTGTGGATTTTTCGAAGTCCGCCAGGATATTAGGCGGGCCGCACGCTATTACTTCTGCAAACATCATCATCGGCCTACCGCCGCCACCAAATGTCTCCTTCCGAGTACGTGCCGCAGACAATTTCATTTGGCCGTCCGCGTCCGGCCAAAGAAGCAGCCCGGAGCTTTCTAGCGCTCCCGGCCGGGCAGAGATGCGCAAAGCACGGGGCGAAAAAATAGGGGGGTGGAAGGAAAAGGGCAAAAAAGCGGCTCGGGGGAGCGTGATGAATTTTCAGAGGCATAAACATACACGCTCTTCCGGGGCATCGTCGGTCCGGAGCTCGGCCAGCCGGGCCTCCGGAAGAGAGCGACGGCGTCGCCGACGCGTACAGCACACGTAGGACGATAACCAAAAGCGCGGGCGGCGGTTGGCAGGACAGGGGAACGCGCGTCACGCGATCCGTGAGTAATTCGTTCGCGAGCCGAGAGAGAGAGAGAGAGAGAGAGGGAGAAGGCTGAGGCCTGCTTGTTTAACAGAGTGTTATAATCTATTTACGTTAACATTACCAGCGTTTAACGTGCTTGCTTGCGGCGCACGCAGCCAGCCCGAGAGAGAGAGAGAGAAAGAGAGTTGCGATGGGAAAGGGTTGGGAGTAAACGGGCGCGCGTGTGTGCGCTCGTTGAACGCGAGGAGATAGGGCGCAGGATGCGGGGGAGTACGTCGACTGAAGAGAGAGAGAGAGAGGCCAGGCGTTCTCTCGACTCTGCAGCAGACAGCACTCAAGAATTGTCGCGGGCATGTTAGGGCTTTTGGAAACAAGCGTTAATTCATGCGCTCGCTCTCTTGCATGGCGCACACGTCGTGATGCCTGCATTCCCAACGCGCGAGAGAGAAAGAGAGCTTCTTTCTCTCCCTCTCCCACGCTCGCCGACTATTTCTCTCTTTATCTACTCCCCACTCCCTCGCGCTCCCTCGTAATTCCTGGCTTTTGCATGTGTGTGCAAGATACGTGTCTTTGCACAATGTCTTCGAGTACGTTTGAAATGCGGAATAATCTCGAGATTTACTCTGTAATAACCCGAGCGTAATCAATAAACACGCATTAAACGGCGCCTGGTGGTAAAATTTTATTTCTTCGTAAAGAAATGCGCTTTAGTATCTTCATTCAGTTTTGATATTTATTTAAAAATTATATTTATGTTGCAATTACTTCCCAAGAGAAAAAAAATTGTCACTGTTATGCGCATATCAACATATTTAGAAAGGATGGTATATAAATTCAATTAATAATAATATTGGAAATCAAATATGTCACTAGTTACATAACGTTTAATTTTTTAATAAAATAAATCATCATGATTATAGTGATATTGACATGTATTTCGATTAAACAGATACTGTACAACAATGAGAATTAGTATATGGAGCAAGGTAGTAGCTGTGTCTTGAGCTGCAAGTTAGGTAAGAAAACTAAAGATGCCTAAGAGGTAGAGCAAGCTCAATTCGGCCGGCGCGTCAAGTAGCTCGTTTCGCGCGTACTTGCAAGTGTATGTAGGTACAAAGGGACCTGTAGGTCAGGAGGCCTCAGCTATGCGCCCAGAGGATAGCAGCCGCTGTATGTATGTGTGTACGTCGAGGCTTGCTCTCCGCACATGTACGACAATAGGGGCTAAATGCCCGTCTCCTCGTCCTTTCTCTCTCTCTCTAACGCGCACGCTCTCCCTCTCTCACTCGACTGTCGACTAACTGTTACGAAACGTCCCCGAAACTTTGGTATACGCGATTATCTGCAGGTTATGTTGTAACAATTATGAGGCTGCCACTCTAGGCGAAATCACGAGAGCGTCGTCGACGACTGCGGGACAGCTAGCAGAGGGGTCGAGCGAGATGAGAGAGGAGGAGGAGGAGGAGGAGGAGGAGGAGGATCGCAGTGGCTAACTTGTTTGCTCACTGCTTGCTCGCGTGCGCGCTCGGCATATGCTCTCTCGTGCGCCCGTCCCATTGTCCCTCTTTCACAAATAATTTTGCGGACGCGCGCGCGTGCACGCCCGGGCTAATGGACGCTTAGAAGAGCAAGAGAGAGAGAGAGGGAGAGAGAGAGAGAGAGAGAGAGAGGATCACCGAACTCGACGCCGCCGGCTGCAGCTGCGAGACTTTTGAATTTCGCCCAGCTTTGTCGTCGTCGTTGTCGACCTTTTTTTAGAGAGAGGGAGAGAGCGGGTGGAAACCGCATACGCGGGCGCGTTACGTCAACGTTCAAACACTTCGCCTCTCGCACGCTAATACGCCGGAAGGAAGCGCCGCTCTGTTTTCGCCCGCAAAGGTACTCGTTATATTGCTATGCGCGCATCCGAGCACGCGGACTTTCTAAAAAAGTCATTATTCTCCATTTCCTCGGGCCTTTGCGCGCCTGCATTGACAAAACTTTCCTTCGGGGAAACAGGCCGCGCGCTCGCGCAGAAATAAAACAAAGGCCCGCATCGTCCAGATGTACTTGCCTCGTGTGTATTTATTTTCAAATTCAAGCCCCTATATATTATTATTTGTTTTCTGCGAGTGAGATACTATTTTTTAACCTTAAAAGTCGGCTCGATTTAATTTTTTTCAATCTCGGAGCCATCAATCTCCTTATCCGTCAGGCGTCTCGCGGAACTCTCGCGCGGCGCGCCCGAGCGCGTTTTACGATTATTCTTGGGAATTGAAAGATTTTTCCCCGGGGCGGAAATGAGAAACGCTCTCGGTATTTGAAAACTCGTTTTCTAAGGGTATATACCGCGGAGCCGTATACATATACAGGTATAGCCGGATGTATATGCGGGGGCGGGAAAAAGAAGCCGCAGAGAGAGAGAGAGAGTGAGCTCCGTTGTCGCACGCGGCCGCCGTGGACTAATAAAATTCGACGGTTCGTCGACTGTAAAAGTTTATGGAGCAAAAGCGCCCCGGCCAAGATTCTATCGGGCGCGCGCTTGCGGGAAAGAGGGAAAGAGAGAGAGAGAGGTGCGCCTAAAACGAAAGCCGAGCTGCGCGCTATCGCCCCGGTACTTTAATATTTGCGCGCGGTTATACAGGAATCCGAGTGCGACGGAGGCTTATTTCGACTATCTCCACTTTTCGTTTTCTCTGCGCGAGTGCAGAGAGCTGCAGCGGACGTTCGATAGAAAGGAGAGGAACGCGCGCGCGCAGGGCAACCTGTTCGTTCGCCGCCGGGGCGATAAGCCGAGCCTCGGCAAATAAAATCTCGAACAAGCGGGCCCGTTGTGTTTAACGTAGGATATACCTGAGCTGCTCGCTCGCTCGCTTGCTTACACTCGCGCCCGCAGTAAGCAGACATTGTCGCGGCCCGCTCACGGAAAGTTTTTACAGTCGGCGTTATCTGCCCCGCGCGCGCGCGCGCGGCTGAAAGGGAAACGGTGGTGTGCGCCAAGCCAGCCGATCGTAAAAATTTCAACGATTGAAAGCGGAAAGAGAGAGAGAGAGAGAGAGCATCTCCGCGTAGTCGCTCTTACGAGCCTCCTTTCATTAAGATTTATCGCGATTGCGCGCCTCTGTGTATGCTCTATCTCTCTTTCTCTTTCGAATTTCCCTTAATTATTTGCTCAGCGCGCGCGTATACGCTCGCCTCGTGATAGCTTTTTCAAACAGCCGACTTTTAACGCGGAGATGCTCCGAGCGATGGGCGCCTCGCTCGCGGAACACGTGAATGTAAATACAGCAGTTGGGTATAGATAAAGACGCGCACTTGCCTTTAGATAAAAATAATTCGAAGAATTGTTTTGCATGAGTGATATATATAACAGCAACTGGTGATTAATATAATGTGTATATCCCGTCAATAAATAAGCAGAAAAATTTATTTTCGACCGGGAATTATTTACGCTTTCTTCCTGACGCATAAAGAAAGTCTCTAAGCTCGCGCGAACACGCAAAGTTAATAATCAAAACATTGCTCTATAAAAGCAGAGAAACATCTGTTTCGAATAAAATAGAATCTCCGCCCGAGCGTACATGTATCACCGCCGGAGTAGAAGTAGTATAGCGGCGCTCTTTTCTTCCTCCTCTGATACTTTCGCGCGATATGAGCTGCACGTGCGATCTTCTCTCGCAGAGGCTGGCGTGTGTATACGTAGCTTTGAGGGTTGCGGTAATGCGAGGGAGAGAAAAAGACAGACAGACGCGGAGAGGGTGGGGAAGGGGGAGCCTGAGAATTACTTGGGAGCTGGCCCCCGAATTATATGATTCACCTGCTTCCTATTTTACGACGTTTATATTACACCACACTGCGGCGAAATCTTGGCTCTTCTCTCGTCGGTCTACTCCCCGGCTCTTATTGGTCTACTCCCTTCTTTGCTTTATACTATGTATTTCGCCCGTTAAAACTCTCTCTCTCCCTCTACTTCACCTAAATGCATTTTCGCCTGCTTTTTCTATATATCCCGCGGAGCAACGGATTGCCATCGTAAAGAAAGTCATCGTCTTATGAAACTATTTACCTTACCAGCTTTTACTTTATATATTTTATTACTTGAAAAATACTAAAATCATATATATTTTCATATACATCACACAGATCTTCTGCCTTTAATACTTTGATAAGATATATATATCATATTCCCAATTATCACAAGGCACATATTGTTCGGCAGTAGAATGCATTAAAAGTAATAAAAATATTGTTATTGCTCTAGTGAAATATCTGTCAGCGTAACATTACATCATCGAGTGATTAGAAACTTGGCGAAATCTCGGTAATAACGTTAATGTAAGTTCGTATATAATTTGGAGCGCGCGGGATATTCGGGCGCACAAAGCCAGTAATGCTTCGGTATCGTATAGATTGTTGTTAATGGTGGTCATGAGCAGGCATTAGCCTGATAAATAGTAATGGGCTTTATTGGCGGAAAATCAGAAAATATCACAATACGCATGAGAATCCCACCCCTCCCATTCTTCTGCCTCATATCCCCCACCTCCAACTCGACGTCCGTTGTTTTTCTTAGGGTCCAGCGCGTCATAAGCGTCGAAATATGGAGCCCGACTTTATTATATTTGCCGACCATAAGGAGACTTCATCGGCTATTTAAGTGATATACTGCCTTCGGATACTGCCGGTCCTGCTCTCTTTCTCTCTCGCACAATGAAATCTCATCAAAATTGTATTTCTTCGGCATTATCGCGTTAATACGACACTCGGATAAATGATTACAGTGGCAGTGCTCCATCTAATAATTTCAAATCAGTTGCACTGATTTTCATTTTTAGCAAAAGTAGTCTTTTTTCAACTTGAAATTCTTACTGATGGGATAAATTTGAATGCGAGCAAACATTGTAAAGTCGCGGTGCACTAAATTAATAAAACCAAGTCCGTCAGCGCCGAAACCCTTCGAATGAATGCTCACTTGTTGCTTATCAGGCTGCACTTATGCTCGTAGAATGGCAGTGGAGGATTCGGGCTGAAAAAAAATGTGTTTAAACCTGCGCCGCGATAGCTACTTATCAGGACGGCTCTGTTTGCATTACACCATAAACCGCGTTATAAAATCCAGACTGCGTGCGCGAGCATACACATGTCATGGCATCCCGTGAATTTACGGTCCTCTTATATTAAAAATGCGCATACACACAGAGAGACACCCGGACACATTGCGGGGCCAGAGACTGATAAACTTACCTGACGGCTGCGCGTCGTCCCGTCGACTGGAAATGTGAAAAAAGCAAACTCCGATACCCTCGAATCAACGGCCCCGCGTTTTCTGAAAGAAAAACAACAAGGCGGTTATTCATTGCCCGTCGTAAAATAAAGTGTCAAAATGTTTTCTGAATCAACGAAATGCGTGCTGGAATTTTTTAATTTACATATTCATCATATTGACCATAGTAGTCTTGTCTTCTCGAGTTAAACTCGATCGCCGTTTTATCGCGAGGAATAATACCTAAATGCGCTCCGTTGCGTTCCCTTAAAAGCTCCTAACTACCCTTTGTCTTTAACGAATGTGAGCTCGCGTGCGCGAGAAAGCACCGGGTGGTAGATATATACACACAGCCGCACATATACTTGCCGTTTTAACCCCTTTTCCTCGGCAAAACATAAATAATGATCGCTGCTAATTTGGTTCGCGCTCGTGGCCAAGGCCTTGGCCGTATCTCCTATACATACGCTCGCGACGCCGTAGCTCTCTTACGGCATATGCGCGTAAACCGTGCAATTATAATGCCCAGGCGCACATTAGAATTTATTCTGGGGGGCGAGCGGAGCAAGGGCTCTTCCTCTTTACGCCTTACGCCGCCTTTTTCCGAAGCTTATGTCCTCTTAATCCCAGTCTGAAATATTTTTCCCGACGCGGTCCTGCGGCGCCGGAGAGGGGCAAGGAGCGCCGCAAGGGCTTGCGCTAAATCGGTCGAGGATTTTTTCTGCGGTCTTGCGTCGCGGCACTCGCACACTCGCACAAAGTACTTTATTTTCCTCGTTCCGTGCAACAATTCTTCCAAAGGAATGAAAAATTTATACTTTTAACAGATAAACAAAATGAGAAAAGACCGGAACATCTAATTCTTTAAAATTAATTTTCTGAATAATGAATTAATTTTACAATTCTCGTATTTTCCAGCAGGATGCGTCGTAAAAATAGGCAGAGGACGTAATAATGAAATGCGATTATAAAATCATTATGCAAAGGTATAATCGCATAATAAACATTCGGCTGATAAAGAGCCATAGCAGCAGCAGCAGCAGCAGCAGCAGCTCGCGCAACAATCGCGTGTTGTATAAAATTATATCGCGGCTGAGGGTGGCGAGAACGTAATCGACTATATCACGAGAAGAGGAGAGAGAGAGAGAGAGTGCGTTATATACGTATATAACGGCGCGCACGGAGGCATGGAGTGGCACCTGACAAACTCATTGGTCTGACAAATTGAATCATTCGCCGTTCAATTGCTCCGCACTGATACGAGCCCGTCGAACCTGCCATCCGCTATTTGCCACCCTCGCCTCATCTCGCAAGCGCGCGTTTCCATGCCGCGATGCCGTCAGCATCGATTGAATTTCACATGCTCGAGCTGACGCTTTATCGTAATCCGAGCCCCATACACCTTGCTGTACATTTTATTTGGCGCCGCGGCGTTATTAAAAATCATGATCCTACCTACAATACTCGACGCGCCATATTACTTTTACCATGGCAAAGGCCATATTTTTTCATTTCGCTTTATAAATGGATCTATTGATCGAATTAATTTCACGAATTTCCTTCTTGTTGCGTGAAATTATGTAATCTTTCAAAGTTCCACACGCTCAATTTGAATGAATTTACTACAATCCATAGCACTTTCTTCTATAACAAAATTTTATAATTATTATTGTGAAGCCTGAGAAAAAAGGAAATAATTACCCATTATGCATGACGCAAGTTGTATGTGATAATTTTACTTATTCTAATTATTATAAGCAAATAAATAAAGCACAGCTATTTTTTATATATTTTATTATTCACTTGAAACATTCCCTGAAATTTATTAGTTTAATTAAAAACTGATGTCTGAGAGCATTATAAAAAGAATGAAAATAATAATTCGAGGAAATAAGATAAATTTTGATAAAAATGAAAATGAGATTGAGGAAATCGGATGAACCGACGTGGCAGGCGGCGCGACGATTAACAGCAGTCAGCTGTTGGTCGTCCGGTGCCGCTGTTCGTCGGAATCGATGGTGCAAGCCAAGCAGAGAATTGCTTGCTGCTGCGTGCACCGAGCGAGCGATGCGAAGGCGTCGAGCGTGTGACGCGATCACACGGCGCGCGATGTGTGAAATGGAGCACGCGCGCGCTCTCCGGTAATTATATGTATCCTATCCCCCTATATCGGCAGACTCGCTCTCTCCCGCCCTCGCCTACTACGCATGTATATATACTGCAATGGTTGGGGCGAGCGAGAGAGGCGAAATGGCTCGCACATCCAGCGCGCCGAATGCAACTGCACCCGCCGCCCGACGATGCACCGCCTGATGCGCGCACGTGTGTATATATGCCCTCCTCCTGCCTATATATGGCCTATGTATCGTCGATACTCGCCGCTGCGTCATTGTCGCAACGCTGCACTGCGGCAATCGTCGGCCCACCGAAGCTCCCACCCTCCTTCTTCCCCCGCGGTATATCGCACGCGCGCACAACCGTATGCACTTTTTTATTCTAATTACTCGCCGCTCCGTTCCCTCCACCCACCCGCAGAGCCATGTGAAGTGCTCGTAAACAGATGAGATATGCTGCAGTTTAAGCCTTTCCTAGCATGTTATGCAACGATAAATTACACTTCTTCCCCGCGGAACTTTATTCAATACACCCTGTATTTGTGTATATACGAACCTACGTTTGAGAAAAAAAATTGCATAGCTGCGTGTATATCGACTACGCAATTATTTTTGCAAATATAAATTTTAATTAAATTGCGGAAAATATACATACCAACACAACACAACGGCTCTGCGCGCGAAATTAAAAGTCACCGCGGCGCCACACGACTGCGTTTGATCGAACGAGCAACGACAATAGTGGCAGTTTGCTTTAACCGAACAAAAGAAAGGCGTAATTAGCGAACTAAATTAATTTGATGCGGCGCAGATAAAGAAGAACGCGAGCAAGGCGCTCGGGACAAAGAAAACAAAACGAGCAGCATCATCACGAGCGCAGGCTATATGGAGCCATAGCAGCGGCAAGTTCATTCGGTGCAGCGGTAATTAGAAAATTGACATGGCGCGCACGCCGCGCGGGCGGTATCGAGAGACAGCGAAGGTAATAATAACGAGGACGACACGCGCGAATACATATATATATATGTATATAGAGGGACGCAACGGCACATGTGGCGCGCGGGCGCGCGTGTTCCGAGGCGGAACGATTTCACGGCGTCGAATATGGCGCCGGCTGCGCGTGCAATAGGCGCCTATTGCACAAATCACACGCATTATTGACTACTATTGTATCTGCCGACACGTCGACGAGAGGCAAACGCCCGAGCGAACAGTGGATAGAGAGAGGGAGAGAGGAGCGCGAGGCATTGTTCCCGCGCGGCCCAAGATCCGTTCCCCTCTGTTCGCGCGCACCGCATCGCGCTGACGAGTCTATTGCAAAATCGTTACACTGCACGTTACTTTGCTGCGTCTATACCTACCTGCTTACTCGCCTGAACTCGACGAATGTTAATTAAAATTTGCCGCCGCTGTCTGTTTTCCTCACGCTGCCGAAATGGGACTCGAGATATGACGTGTATATGGTCTTTGTTTACAGAATGGATTACATAAGTACTCTCATGTTGGCTTTTATTTATGGGATTTATTAG
>JAPYZO010007658.1:0-17472 GCA_030522905.1 Torymus flavipes | reverse complement strand
TATATATATATAAGCGCAAAATATTTTCCAGTGCCCTTCGTGTAAGCGCGCGCACTGGCTGTCCATCCGTAGCTCTCCATTCATAAAATCTTTCCGGCGCTCTTTATTTTTCGTTCGACTTAAAGCCGATATTTCGCGGCCCCGCAGCCGGTAAAATCGATTTGCTCGCGTCGATGAGGCATTGCTCCCGTTTTTCCATATCGGTTTTTTATTTCGCGACGAGTAGCGAAGAGGAGAAGCCGTTTTTGTCGCTCCAGACCGCTAATTCAGTGCTTATTGACTATGGAATACTTTTATTATCTTCCAATTTGCGTCTGTGTGTATATATGTGCAAATCTAGCGAAATCTGCAAAAAACTCCTAAATATACTTTTGAAAAATTTTTTTCGAGCACACTTGGTTTTTCTCGTTGTTTGTAGTATACATAAGAGAAATTCGCTGTTGTACAACGCTTATCGAGTAGTATACTTTTTCTAGATCAACTTCTTACTTTTTAAGAAAATGTCAAAAAAGCCCTCCTCTTCAAACCTATTTAATCCAGAAACAATCTACTCCAAGTTTCAAAGGAGAAATTAAAACTACAGATAAAGAGCTTTAATTTTCTTTTCCGAAAATTAAAAAATGTTGATTTCTTCAAAAGTTATAAGGATTTGAAGTTGAACGTCGAAAAGGCAGAAAAATGCTTTTAAAGTCGTCGTGGCCCATTCTTGCGTTTTTTTTGTTGCATTTTTGTTGTTTTTACACTTCAATCTACTATCCTAATCTTTTTTCCACTTCAAACTTTACATTACACTGCTACAAAGCCGCGTAGATCAGGAACCAAAATAACCGATAAGTTTCACGAAACTTCTGATTACTTAAGTCTGTTCTGCGAACCCTTTCACGCTCTTCGAGCTCCAACAAAGTAAAACACGGAAAAAGTGCGCGCAACTACGAGGGCCGGGGCAAGCAAAGCCTACACACAGCCACTCGCAAAGAGAATCGCGAAGAGGCATCGGACGGTATGTGTGCGAGAGGCAGTAGTCAGCGCTCGCGAATGAATTTACCAGAGTCCCGAGGTAGTAGTAGTTGATAGTACTGCGTGTGGCGAAACTTTAATTCGATCACGCCGCTACGCGCGTACGTATACTCGAGCGCAGCAGCTCTAAACAATCGGACGAATGTTTACCGATACGCATGCCCGCCTGCTGGGCGAGTTTGCGCGTAGCAATGTGGAGCATAATTTGTAAATGTTATTCTAGGACTGCAGGTGGGTAGGAAAAAGTGGATGGAATGTGAAGGGTTACTCAGTTTTCATTCGCCGGCGTCTGCGATTTTGGCTGTGTAGGGAAAATTAACTTTACGAGGATTCATGCGGCGCGTAACGAGGTCTGTTAACAAGAAGGCTTGGATTAGTATAAATATGGAAACTTTCGGAGCTGTGCGTTGTTCCCTCGTTTGCTGTGTATACCGTAGTTAAAAATTCCGCCTGACTAATCTCTCCCTCATTTGGTTGCATTACGAATACGTTTAAATTTTGGGAAGGAGAAGAAGAATCAGTACACAATCTGTAAAAGAGTGAACTCCTTAATAAATCAAGCATCCGAAAAAAATACATTGCGGAAATCCATTTTCTTTGTCTATATATACAATTATATCTCGAAGATGTACGAGATAATGAAAAAAATTTTAGCCCTCGTCAATTATGAATCGGTGGTGCGCCGACGACGCCGAATACGGCATTTATGAAATTCGCCGCTCATTCATTTTTAGCGATGTATGTGCGCTGTCTTCCGCCCTATTTTTACGATACCTCGAGTAATCGCACGTCACAGGGCTGGACTCTGATCGATCGAGTCCCACTTCCATTCCGCGTGCGGCGATTGAAGAGGCGAAGACGAAACTAACGACCTCCATATACGCCACTTGTATTGTATATGTGCGCGGAAAACGATTATCGCGTAATGGTAATGCGTAAAGTCGTTCGGTGCGGCGGTCGTGATAAGAAAGTGTTTTCGTTGGGCAAGTGAGGTATAATTGAGTTAGGTTCCATTTGCGCGAATTCGTTACATTGTTCAATCAAATAAAAGTTCGCCTAAAAATATGTATAGGTAAGTATAGGTATACCTATAGTAAATGGTTCGATAGCTGTATCGATGGTGAAATGTGGTCGTTGAAAATATTGTAGCTAAATTTATTCTAATTCGAGTTACTTTTTAAGATTAGCGACATGTCAAGAGCAATTCCGAGATGAAAATTTTGTTATAAACTTTACTATGGTTTAAATGAACGTTTAAGAACTGAGACTTACAAAAAGAATACTAATCGAAGAAACGTAAAATTTAAGCTGTATGCGCCTAGTTTACTCGAACCTTAGTTGCACTTGAAAAACCAATAAATAATAAACAGAAACCCCGGAGAGAAAAAAGCACTGCCAATACCACCACCATTACTACCACTTTCAATTCTAATTCCGGAGTTCGGCGACGCATCGCGCATTCCCTCTTTCCGCTCGAAAAAACAATTCGACCGGCGCCGGCGCGTCTGCAACGTTGCCCCGTGTTTGCTCATTACTACATAATAAGGAAACACGTGCACGTGTGGCGCTGGTGGCATCGCGCAAACAAGAGACCGAAAAAAAGAGAGCACCGTCGCACACATACACATATCTATGTACGAGTCGACGACCAAAGCTGTGTGATACTGCAGAAAAAAGCGAGCCAAAACAAAACGAAGCGACGACCGAAGAGCGAATGAAAAATTCACTCTCCCCGAGGAGAGCAGCCGCGCGACGGGAGCAACGCATTGCAAAGTTCGTTGCAAAGGTAGGCGCAGATAGTGTGTGTGTGTGTGTGTGTGTGTGTGTGTGTGTGTGTATGTGTGTGTGAGTGAGTGAGAGTGTCAACAGGCGAAGGCGCGCGCGCGCGAACGCAAAACTCCTTTGTATTCTCGGCAGCGTGCACATACGCTCCGCGCTCGCGTAATTGAATGAATCCATATCTTTGTTGCCTTCGCGCAACGCGCTTGTTTCGGATGCGGGCCGTGTAAGCGCTTACTCGAGAGAGAAGTCCCGTCGCATGAGAGAGAGAGAGAGAGAGAGAGAGAGAGAGAGAGAGAGAGAGAGAGAGAGAGAGATATAGCACAAACTCTGCGCGCGCTCGCGTATGTCGAGTGCTTCGCGGACGACCAAGTTCGCAGCCGAGGGGTTTCGACTTCGTCTTCGTGAGTGCGTGAGAGAGGGAGAGTAAGAGGTGCCGCAACGGTGCTTTGTTTCTGTCGGGCGAATTTTGGGTACTTTTCAGAGGCCTACTGGTTCTACGTGCTGGTAAATTATGTTCGTCTGGGATTTTGCTTTGCTCGTAATTAGAGATTACGGTTGGTACGTAACGTTTTACAATCGACCTGTAGGCTTCATTCGGCAGTTAGGTAATCTGCATTATAAACCTCGTAGTATAGCGAAAGGCTGCGCTCGAACTGCATGACTCCACATATGTACAATTTCATAATTTTCCTCGAAATCTTCCGCTGCTCCTATTATACCCCTTACACCTCTGCGCAACCATTTCTAACTCCCTCACTATTCTCTCTCTCTCTCTCCGTCCACACCTCCCACCACCTCCAACCGTTTCGTTGTTTCTGAGTCTCGGACAGTTGCCCCAGAGGCACGCGGCTAATGGCCGGCTAATTGCCTGAATGTAAATAAATATCCTCCTCTGTACGCCGCTGTGTGTTGCGCGTGAACGCGTGCTGGTTCTGATTCTCTCTCTCCCTACCTCCCTCCCTCCTTCCTCATCTGCGGCTGCCGTCTTCCTCTCTCCCAGAGGGCGGAAAATCTAAATGAGAATGTACGAGGTACGGACATGCATTGCTACTTCAATATCTACCTCTCCGTATGACCCCGACCACGTGCTGTCCTTTTCTCTTGGCGTAAAAGGTCGCAGAAAAATATTGTGCTAACTTTTTAAAAGTGAGAGAAGTGTGGTTTATGTGGTTGGTACGATTACAGGTAGGTTATTTTAGGAGACGGAGTTTGTTTCTATAATATTTATATTTCCTGCCCTTTTAACATATGGTTTGTTAGACGAGAAAGAGTGTAACGGTCTTAAATTATACATATCAATTTTAATAAAAGAAATTTATATAAAATGAGTCTTTCATACATCATTAGTTTGTATATTGATGGATAGGCGGTGTTCTGCAAAGCAATGATAAACAATGCTTATCATCGACACCACATTGTACACCCGATAGACATTCTGTCTACTTTTATCATTTTTTCGCTCATTTTCGTAACGGGAATGCTTGCAGAGTTACAAATAATTCAAGAGACATGATTTTTAACAAAATATCACATCTGTGTATATTTTCCTTCTGAGCGTACTGGTCGCATCTGGTACGCTATAGACGCGATGCCACGTGGAGTGCATCGTGAGTTATTTATTTTTTGCCCAAGTCCTTGGCCTCTCGTCTTTCACGTTATCTAAATGTCGACGGAAACCTCCGTGACAACAAAATGTATGAAAATAGCAATTTATTCTGAAAAAGATATCTGTATAATTTGATAACTTCAAAGATTCATGAAGCCATTAAAAATTATTACGAAAGACCTACCCTGTTATATGAAGTAAGATTTTCAAAAGTAACGTTCATACTTAATAATTCAACAAATATTCGTTAGCAACAAGTGCTTTCACTTTTCTGTCATTTAAAGACATTTTTATTTTTATAATTTTAAAAATAAATGTTTTTTTTAAGGAATTTTGTTCATGTTTTATTAAATTAAAAGATATTGTTGTGAATAATTACCAAATATAGTTTACATTGAAAAAAACGAGAGGAAAGTTTCATTACGATTGTCGCAATTTTTTCATAACGAAAAATATTGCCGGCGAACAGAACAATAACTCAAGGCAAAGCCGCGCGCACACAGTCATGCTCACACATACACACCCACCTATACAACGGCTTTCTCCAGCGATTTTGCAGTAACAGCCACTCCTGGAAACCCCGTCGTCGCCATCGCCGTCGTCACCCGAGGCGGGCCATTTTCGCGACGCTCTCGAGGACCCCGAAAAGTGCGAACGAAGGTGAAAAGCGAGAGAGAGTGAGAGAGGCGCAAAAGTCGGCGTGCTCGTGCCGGGGGCCACTGCGCCTCGCAAATAGCGCACCGTCGGGAAAGGGTGCAAAGACGCGGAAGCGGTAAAATACGGTGAGGAACGATAATTGTCGTCGTCCTGACGTCGCCCCCGAGTCTTGTATTGCCAGGGAGAGGGAGTGAGTGGAGTGGGTGGTATACGCTGCGAGGAAACTGGAGCAAAGATGGTTTATCGCCCGAATGGATTTTTCTGACTTTTTCGGTACGGAGACGCCGCGTAGTAAGTTGTAAAATAAAGTTTAACCGAATTATACGCGTGTCAATAATTTTTTTGTTTTTTTTTTATGGGTTTTAGGTTTACCTCTATTTTGGTCAATTTATCGTATTACTCGTTTATTAATAGATGTAATGATTAATTTCTTGGTGAGCAAAATCAAAATAATCCTACAAAAGTATAAAATATAAGTAGCATTAACCTTATATTAACTTACTTACATCCACCCACCAATAAAGCGATATGTAATTTATTTCTCTGTAAAGTGCTCCTGATGAGCCCGTACGTATGAACCAAAATTAAATATTTTTTGTGACATATTTCGTAAGTTTAATTTTAACAATTTCATGGTAGAAGTGGACACATATATTGGAGAATAATTGTCAATATTGTTAAATTATTATTGCTCTATGTTATTATTAATGGTCAAATATCAAGTATCCTTTTAGTAAGTATCTCGCGAAGTTTTACGATTTTTCTATACACAACTTCCAAATTATTAACAAACCCTATAGATACGCGAGAATTTTCGCGTGACTCAAGGCCCGTGAGAATCGTCGAATTTCACTGCGACTGACCCAATTCTGCGCAACATTTACAACGTTCCTCTGCCACCGCCACCATCGTCTCCTGGTAATTGCAAAAGGGTCGGCGCGAGGGACGCAAACTGCCGACGCCTGAAAAATGTGACACTAGCGAAATAAAAGCTCGCGCTCGACGCAGTGAAATAAAGATCACAGGCCCGTGTCTCCTCTCTTTACTTCGCTCCCGAGGTGTTGTATTCCTCGGAGGAAATCGCGCAATTGCGAGTCGGCGCTGTAACGAGGGTTGGCTCTCTCTCCCTCCCTCTCTCTCTCTCTCTCTCTCTCTCTCTCTCGTACTCTCTTAGTCTCTTGCCGCGAGGAAAAACGAGCGATGTAAGCACGTTTCACGAAAGGCTCGCGCGACAATTCATTTCTGGAGATATTTAATTTGTCCCCTCTTTCTCTCTCACTCTCTACTGGCGTATCAACTTTTCCGGAGTCCGCCCTTTGAAAGCCACCCCGGTGGCGCGGGCAGGGACCCCGAGGAGGACGGGGTGGAGTGAGCGAGCGAGCTAGCGCAGCACCATTTTTCAGCGACGTTCGGGCTAATGCATATTAGTGACTCCGGGGCTGCTGCAGCGAGTTCTCTCCCTCTCTCTTCTTTTTTGTCGCGCGAAGAGGCGTCTTCATTCGTGCGCGCGTGTCGTCTTTTTCGAGCGAGCAGTCCCTCCAGGTCTGAATTTGCAACTACGGTAAGGAGCGCGCGAGCTGGTACCGACATTCAATTAATTTTGATGCCGTTATTTTTATTGGGTCACGTGTATTTGCACTTTTCTCGGACCCGTGGGAAAAATATGAATTTTCGAAATGATGCAAGGTATTGAAATTATCAAGCGTTAGTAACCGAAGCTGCTCTTGTAACACATGACATATCTTTAAATATTTAATACGATGGTATAGATTAATTGGCATGAAAATTTGATAGGTAAGTAATCAGCTATCGCCGTTTCATTTGTAGTCATCCAATATATATTAAACACTGATAAATTATAAAATATATAAGTACCATATTAAATTTTGTTACGAGTGAATGCTTGCAAATTAATAAATAAATGGAGCACAACTCGATAAAATCCCAGACCTTTCGCTTTCGCGACGAGTGCTCTCACCACTGAACTACCGAAGCTGGTGCGCATCTTTCCTCGAGTCGTCCTCATGTTGCATATATGCATACTATGCACACGTAACAATTTCTTTAAACTAATTTCTTACTTGATAAATTTTTGAGACTAATTTTTCTTAATTATATTCACTTTATTACGAAGTCTCGCACGGTAACTCAAATACATGTGTTATTATCAAAGCGCTTTTACAAAGGTAATTAATTTGCAAGGTTCGCTCGATTTCTCCTGCAAAATCGTCGTCTTTAATTTTACATCTACTGTTAGCCAACTTTCCGGAAAGTTTCATCAGAGTCGAGGACGACTGTCCCGGCAGCGAGATGTACTCCCAAGCCCGCTAATCAAATGCCTTTGTTAGCAGTATTCATTTCGCATCGTCTTTGTGTCAGTCACAATGAAATTCACACAAATACTCAATTAAAAAGCACTTCAAACGGCCTGATTCAGCCGAAACAGCTTTATTAGACGTAAATCTCTTAAAATTTCTTCTTTGTACCGGCAAATGAGATTTCTCGCATAGGCGTAATTTTTGCTGCTGGATAAGTATTTTTTTGACTAAATAATGTTGTACTAATTACGTGTAGTGGAAACGTAATATTGCACGTATTTTGGTTTGAGACATAGTTAATAATGCCCTTACACAGAATAAAAAGTAATAAAAAAAATTTTAAGAAAAAGCTAAGGGGAAAATTGTTGCACTGTACTTTGCTACTTATACTGATACGGGTTTATCAGCGGAATATGTAAAAATAGTTAGTATCAAATTATTTACATCCTGAACACATTCAGTTTCTTTATGTTATTCAGTAATACATCGCTCAACAAAGTTTCAAGACAAAAAACGACGTCACCTTTGTTTATTCGTAAAACGAAATTTCTTTGATTTTCGTCCCCAGAATAAAGATGTCATTGTTTTTTTTTAATTGAAAATGTGTAGAACGATATATTACTGGACTATATGTAGGGCAGCTAAATTTGTTCAAGACGTGGCTGTTCTATTTTTTTTTAAATAATTATTTCTACATGTTCCGAAGCTAAAATAGGATAAGTGATAGAGTAGTAATCGTACAATGCTGAATAGTTAAATTAAATATTAATTGCAATTTACCTTTTCTTAATTTTTTTTACGCTTACAGTAAATTAAGGATAGCAGTTCCCAAGATACCATTTAAAAATTTTATGTATTTTAATGAGACTCATAATTTTTAAATTGAAAAATTATGAAATTACACTCTACACCTTTATCATTCTATCAGATACTCGACTCATATAAACTTTATAGCCTTCCCACTCTTGCTATAGCTTGGAACCAGGCTCAAGCCACGTCGGTGCAATCAAATCCCGTTAGAAAAAAGAAACTTCACTCTCTCCCTCGAACAAGTGTACTTGGGTGGGGGAGGGAGAACACGCAGGCGGCAACGAAACAGTCGTGCAATCCCTGGAAAAAAGAATTTGCATAACAGGCAAGGAGCAAGCAAGAGAAAAAGAGTGAGAGGCAAGTAGAGCATTCCAAATACTCTCTTTCTCTCTCCTCTAATTCGTTCGGGAGAGTCGCTCCCCCCCTCCCCCTCCACCGTCGCCCCTTCCGGAAAATCGAGCGCGCGGTATAAAGAGAGGATGTACAAGGTACACACTATCAGCGTCGCAGGACGTCGGTATTTCGTTAATGAAATTACACGGGCGAAGCGACGAGGAGGGAGAGAGAGCGAGAGAGAGAGAGAGAGAGAGGGAGAGAGAGAAAGCCGCCGCCGACGCCGCTTTGAAAAGACGACGAGGGGACGAAAATAAAGGTGATCGCCCGTAAGATTCGCAGCACGTTTTCCACGGCGCTTCCAGGGCGTTTCGCCAACTTTCTGCTGCCTCCCCCCGCCCTCGCCTTTTTCGGTCGTCGTATGCGCACTCTCCTCTCTCTCTCTCGCTCGCCTTATATTCCTCTTTCTCTTGCGCACGCTCGTGCGACGGCTATTTTCTTTCCACTTTTCATTATTTTTCCCTGCAACGCGATTTTCGTCGAAGGGGGCGGCCGACGCGGACGCGCGCATGCGCGGAACGAATTTTGCGCGCGAGAGGAGAGAGAGAAAGAGAGAGCAGAGGAAAGCGACTTTCCGACTTTTCACCTGTCTTCGAGATTAACGCTTCCCGTTGTGCGCCGCGTTCCGTTGTTAAATCATTTTTCCGAGGCAGTTCGAGGTCCAGTGAGACACAGTGTTTGACGTTTCGATATTTTTCTATCTTTCTGAAAGATTTTGATGAATAAATTGATTTATCGAAGAGAGATAGTTTAATGTAAAAAATGAAACCATTTTTTAGTATTATAGATATAAATATCGGTCGTTGTTTCGTTAACTTCAATTTGAAATGAAAATCTATAATACTCTATGTCCCTGCCAATGAAAAACTGAAGTTTTACTTAAAACAAATATTGTTGGCTCGGACATAGAGATATAGATTCATTTGACGCTAAATTTTTAATTTTGAACTTTGGAAAAATAGATATGAAGTACTGCACTTTACAGTATCGAGAAGATAAAAGTCAATTTTAAACACTTAGCTCACTACTATTTCCGTTTAATTGAAACAAATTGCACTCTAGCTCTTTTTTACGAATCTCCTATATTCGCTGGAGTTCTTGGCGATAGCATTGAATCATTGAATTTTTCACTATGAAGAATTCTCTTTTTTGTACTGTGAAAAGATTTTTATAAAAAGGAATTCCGATAAAATATATAAATCTTATTACTCGATGCAAAGACAGCTCTTATTAGCATTACATATGATACATCTATGTGAATCATTTTCACTCATCATTCCCATCCAACCGGAAAATCTCCATAACATTTACCTTGTCGGCAGTGCCGCGTTGCATTAAGCGATCGCGCGCCATCCTGTAGGAATTACCGAACAACCCCGGCATCGCGCGACAGCCGCTAAAATAATACGCCGCGGCGTAGGTATATACAGCGGCATATAGTCGGGGATCGGCGAGTCCCTCGAGAGTCAATTACAAACGTCACGGTGCCCCCACGCAGTTTCAAAATTATGACAATCGCGTTCTCTCCCTCTCGCCTGTATCACGCGTCTCTAGTCGCGGCAGCAGCAACACCATGGCAGTCAATTTCAATTTAATCCCACCGCCGCCGCCGCTGCTGCTGCTGCTGCAGTGTAGAAGCGAATTGATGCACTTGAGAGTCTGCATGATTCGCGGAAATCCTGGTTTCTGGGGGTTGGTCAATTTTTTTGGGAAGCGCGCGTGGAAGAGTTTTAAGGATTTAGGTACATGCAGGGGTTTTACGTAGTTTATGGATGTAGAAAAGTGTATTTGGGATATGGTACCATGAATATACTAAAACTACAAATTTATAATTCATTCCTTTTTGACGTAATAGTTGGGATATCTTATGGACATCTAAAATGACAAAAATAAATTGCTTCCGATTGTGTCCAAGTTTCAACTGCAGAAATGATTTTCAAATATCAACGGTATACCACGATTTATAATATTCAAGAATCCTTTTTTGTTTTTTAATGAATTAATCTAAAGATTAATTTAAAGTTAAAATGATTTATTATTTATTTATCTCGATCATCTTACATGATATATACTGCGAACAGAAAATCACTTTAACTTCGCGCCACTACACGAAACTTCATCCTCTCAACCTTGTGCACAGATATTCCAAAAGTGTCATTCTTCACATCATCCACCACCCAATAATGTACGAAAGTGGACCGTTGGCAAAGTACTTGATGCAGATCGAAGGCTTCCACTTCCTTCGCCCGTTCTCCAATAACCTAATTCCCAATTACAAGATCCGGTCTCTGCGCGACGCGGCACCTCGATCGCGCGCACCGATCGCCTCTCGTCCACCCAGCTCACTAATTAACCGAGCGCGAGTACCCGCGCGCGCGCGTCTTTTAATTATCCTGCTATTGACAGTCGGTGCCGATCGTGCCTTTGTACTGTTCTGCGCTTCTTCTCCCCCTCCTCACTCTTTCTCTACTTTTCGCCCTCGCCTTTTCCCGCCACCGGACGTCGTCTATTCGATTTAGATTGTGTGTCAGAACGAGATTCAATTTCGCTGGACCTGCCGCCGGTATACCTCGTCGATTCTTTCTCCCTCGTTAACGAGAAGGAGAATATGCGCGCATGACGATGCGGGGGAGGTCTACACTCGCCGAGTTATACATACTCTCGGTACGTGTCAATGCGCGTGCGCGGCAGCCTGTCGATCGGGTTACATGCTGATTACACGCGCCGCCGGACGGATATGGAGCGCACACCGGAAAAAGCCTCGCTTAGTATGTGTGCACGTACATGTATGTATTTGGATACGTATAGGTTCGTGCGTGTGCACGTATTGGAGAGATGCATATCGCGACGGAGATGACGACAAAGCTTTACGATCGCGAGCGCACGCTCGGAGGTTATAGGAAACGAGGAACCGCCGATCGATTTTACGTCGCTCGGGCCGAAATTTGATTGGGATTCGCGGTTTTGTGCGCGCTCGCCGCCCGCTAGCCTATTTTTGATTTCTCTCCGACGACTCTGCCGATTCTTCCTTTTTTTGTCGTGTCCCAGAGGGAGACAGAGAGAGAGAGAGAGAGAGAGAGAGAGAGAGCGAGAATCCCGGTGGATGATACACGTCAACGCTGACCGGCGAACTGCACGCGCGTCTATATATATAGGTCCGGAGCTTTATATTTTATTTTCAGGAGAGAGAAAAAGAGAGCGATTGGTGGTACGTGTGCCTTTTTTAGGGGAGAGGTGGACCGAGGATTTGCGGTATTATATGGCGAAGGAGTATATGGCTTTTTCGGGGGGAGTTTTTAGCTGAGATTTGAAATGGAGGGTCCGGCAAAATTTTGTTGAGTGTGCGGGAGGAATCGCGATGGACCGATGACGTTTGTAGGCGATTGCTGTATGTGTGACAGGAGTTTTTTCGAGATTTCGAACAATGGCGCGCGAATTTTCTTTCAAAGGACCAATAATAATTTTATTTCGTGAAATTTATTAATCCTCGGTTATGGCCCGCAACGATATAAGTTTGAAAGATGGGCTGTTCGCTTTTTTATTAAAATATATTCGGATCTATATTACAAATATGCATTTGTCAGGTATAATTTACTGATTTGTCAATGAGCCCATCGTTTTTGAAGTCGTTCGTTTAAAAAATTTTATCATCCGAAAACGCAGTGAACGCGCGTAAATAACCTCGATAATTCCAGTTTATTGAGCGCGCAATTTCTCTTACTTAATTAAAAACAAAATTAACGTTAAAAAAGGCCACACACAGGCGCGCGTAGCTCGGCATGCAGTCTTAATTAGTCTCGACGTTTATCTCGCGACAAAAATAATCGATAAAATCCGAATCGAAACACATACGTATATACGTACCGTATACGTACATACATATCATAAGAGATTAGCGCATGCACACGCGCTCGCGGCGAATTAAGCTGCTAATTAGGACATCGGGTGACTGTAGCAGCAACAGCGGCGCCCGTAGCATAGTCGATACAAATGCGCGCGAGATCTCGCGCGATTTCGAAATAGTTATCGGCGAGCTAATTGCGTTGTCGCGTACGATTGATTTCAACGAGGGCGGTAGAGTTCTGTCGCCCGCGCGAACACGTACAGCGATCCTTGTCGGCGGGTCTTTAACCGACCGCCGCATAATTGGGACACGAGAGAAAAGATTTGCCTTTGCGGATTTGTATGGAATTTGCCGCGGGTATTTTAACATGTATCGCGAGAATATGTATACATTGCGTATAGTATTATTTTGTTGATATAGGTAGACTTAAAATTTTTTTTACGAGAATTTATAGAGTTGTAATGGAGTTTAAAAAGATAAAAATGCTTGATGTAACTTGATCGTTAAGCAAGCATATTTTTAAATTATAAATATTTTAAAAATATTTGCGGATAGCTTGTTAATTTTTAGAATTACGTAAATGAAATTGTTTAAAAATTTCCAATTTTCTTTTCATTAATAAAACACCAATAATAATAGGATTTGATTTTCAAATTGTGAAAGAAAACTACAAAATGAATGTCGTTAATTAAAATTTATGTTTGTAATGGGCACGAATCGACATTCTGCGATAAAATCAGTGATTCACATGTTTCAGGAAATTGGAGTTTGTCGCAAACATTTAGATCAAATTTGAAGTGTTCGGTGCGGAATCGTATTATGATCTAATGAATAATCCGCACAAATTGCAGGAATCAAATGACCCATTGAGAGCAGAAATCTGTACCACGATAATCATTTCACACGCTACATCAATAAACAATCAGAATTTATCAAAAGGTCACGTTGCATTCAAAAGAGGCCTTGTCGATTGTCAATACATATACTGAGCCTCGCAGTGTAATAATTATGATACTCCATAAGTAATATACGTGTAAAATACTTTGGTATAATAAAACATGTATATTACTGTATCAAATTTAATAATGTACAAGTTCATATGACCCCAAAACTCATCCAGAGAAAACCTTAAGTAATACAAATTAATATCTTCTAAGTGAAGGTGGTGCCAAATAATGTTTTTTTACATGAATTGCAATATTTGTTTTAGTTATTTTCATCATAAAATTGTAAATATCACTAAATTCTTTATAAGTAGTACTATAGACAAAAATAGTATTTAAGTATATACATTTTCTGTTCCTTGATTCTCCATCAAAGTTCGGTCTATAACCAACGATACAACACCACCAAAAACAATTATATCAACTAAAACTCAACGCCGCATTACCACTCTTTTTCCCCGCACCCTGGGAGGATTTCCGACTATAGTTGATTCAATTTCTCTCTCTCTCTCTCTCTCGATTAGCCCTCCCTCCATCCTCCACGGATTGAATGTTTATTAGCCGGACTAATGGCCTACGTACAAATCGATTGTTTATGTTCCAATTCCACACCCTTCCCCTTCATACACCAGCCACATCTGTACTCGCGCGCGCGACAAAGGGCTTTGCGGCACCCTCTCGCACGGGAGGGCTTCGCGACTGGAAAAGATTACAATCGCGGAAAGGGAGAGACAGAGAGAGAGAGAGAGAGAGGGAGAATCCACCCCAGCGTACTCTTTGTTTCGTCGCGATCGTATGCATATGCGTGTGTGCGGGAAGGGGCGGAGGAGAGCGGTCGCGATGTCATTTACCTATAAAAGGATTTGCGCCGCAGCCGTCGTTGCCGCTCGCAATTTGATTGTGAGATGCGGATGCGCGCCAGGCATTCGGAATCCCATTACGATGTATTTGCGGATCTTCGCGCGCGCGCGCTCGGTCGTGTGCTATGTATGTATACACGGTCTATGCGCTCGTGCTTTTATAAAGCTGGGTGAATGATAATAACGAGAGATGGGTGAGACGGTGAGGTTGACTGACTGCTGTCTCGGTTTGTAATGCGACCGAGATAAAGAGAATTCGTGATTAGAAGGCAGCGAGTGTAGTCGTAATGTTACATGCATGACTCTTCGAGAGTAGAGTGGGTTGGTAAGAGGGTACAAGTGCGCTCAAAAGTTTTGTGATTGTCAAGATGTATTTATATCGTTATTTGTTGGTATATGTTATGCGGATACTTTAAAAAATTACGTTATAGATAGTAGCAATAAAGATCATATAACTTTGTTAAATATATATATGACATCGATTTATTCAAACACTAGACCCTCTTTATTAGAAAACAAGACGATTAAAACACATCTAATTCGCTCCAGACCATTGTCAATCCTTCATGAAAATGAATTTATTCAAGCCAACCCGGCACAATAATTAAACCCCCTGTCAATGTTTACATCAAACAAACTCCGTCCTGCGCTCGCATTTCACGGCGAACAAATCCTCGCAATTAATTCACTTTTGCTACGCGCAGGCACTCGCTCAGCAAGAGAAACCGAGAGCGAGCAGTCGTGGTCTTAGCCTTTGACTCGGTGCGCCTCGTCTTTATCGGCAGCGTACGGGCCGGAGCTCTGCCAGCGCGAGACCGAACTAATCCCGAACGCCTCCATTATTACTAAGATTTAAGGGACGCTCCTCCCCCTCCGTCTTCGAGAGAGAGAGAGCGCAGAGGGCAATTGCGTTAATACTTTTAATTGAAAGCGTCAAAACGCAAAGACGACGGCGGCGGCTGCTGCCTTTGAGCGAGGAGACGACGTTTTAATTAAGCCTGCTGAGGGTTGGAAGAGGGGAGGGTTGATGACGATTCGACGCGAGTAGTGAGACACGGCTTTTTAATGGCGCGTGGACGTGTTTGGCTCTGCGAGGCTGGCGGGTTTGTTGTATTGGCCGATGGTGATGTTGGTTTAGATGAAAACTGAAAGATGCGTTAATTTTTTATTCTAAGGTGTACGGTGAGATAATTTTATTGTTGAGAAAAAGATTCACTCAGGTTATGCGGAATAATTGCTGTAGATGTATTAACATTTCTAGTCTAAGCTTTATTAATTTTAAGTGAAAATATACTAAATTAAGTATTTTCCTTCGTTAATATAGAATATATGTAGTAACTTTAACTGTAATTTTTTTCACGTACCGGGTTTGCGAGTGAATTTTCCTTTATAATAGAATTATTAATATTAATCTACAGTGAGTTTAATTAATTTTATTTAAAATTGTCAAAACGCGGAAAACTGTAATTTTTAAATTATAAAATAATAAAAATCTACTTATAAACATGTCTACCAACTATAATTTCCAACCTACCACAAACGCTCTCTTAAAATGCAACACGCCAACGATCAAGGAATACAAACAGCCGTTGCAAACGCAAGCGTCCGAGCCACTTTAAAATTGAGCGTTCGATTCGCTCGCGCGTGTCGTATTACGCGCGTATACAACCGCACTTACGTCTCCTCCCCCTCACGCTTCCCTTCTTCCTTCGTATAACAGCAGTTTGCGAATCGATAAATTTTTCATGTCCCCGCGAGAAAATGGGAAAAACCGAAAAAGGGCGCGATTCCAGTCACGCCGCGGCGTCGATTCAATTGTCGCACTCGCCCCGGTAGCCGCCAACTGAGTTTCCGGTTTCGAATTCCACGAAGAAGCTTTTAAAGACACTTTCGAGTCCGCATTTTTCAACGGCTGCGGCTCGCTTCTTGGGGCGTGCGCAAGGCTATACAGAGAGATGGGGAGTAAAACGGCTGGTGTAATGTTTTGAGTTGTGATGCGATATTGTTGAGTGCGGTAGTGCTGACGTGTTATCATTTTTAGTGCAGTAATTTTAAACGTATACCTTGCGTCACGAAAATACTTCTCTATGATACAGTATGAACTTAATGGAAGATTCTAGTGTAGTACTGAAACGTGTAAACTTCAATAACTACAGACAAATAAATTATACAAAAATACGCAGAAACGTAAAAATGTTCTTATTGTAAATGATATACGAATCATATTATAGCATATACAAATGTTCAGAACTACAAGAATAATTCCAACCCAGCTCCGCATTACGCTTCTCATATTTATGATAACTTCATCAGGAAAAAATTGTTATCCCTCGACGACTGCACGAGCATAATCGCCGGCACTTAATCTAACATTACACATAATTCCCATATCTTTCATTCCGAGCACTATAACCCGACGGAATCAAACATATCAGCGCTCCATCATCCGAGCCCCCGCCGACAGTCGGTCTCGCACGTCAGATCTCCTATCGCCGCGCATTTTCCGATCCTAGCCCGCGATACGCTTCGCCGCGAAAATTGAATTAAAACCTCTCCCTTACTTTCGCCCCACCTACGCTCAATCTAAATCAATGAATCCAAGCGCTCACTGCACGCTCACTGCTCTCTCACTATAAGCGCAGAGGCACTTGAACTTGTCTATTAATACGCGTAATCGCGCGGGTCACGTAACGAAATTAACCGAGCTATCATCACAACTGCGCGGCGGCGGCGTTTAACCCCGGCGCGTAATGCAGGTATCGCGTGCGCCTTCCTTTTTTCTCGTCCTCTCTATATCCCCTCCCTATTCCTCCCCTCTCTTTCTCTCTCTCTCTCTCCCGCCACACGGGCTAATTGCATAATCGATGAACGCAAATGTCCGAAGATGACAAAAGCCAGAAGTTTCCGGGAAAGAGAAACCTTGAGGGAGAGCTTTTTCGAATGGCAATTAGATGGATTCGCGACGTGCGGACGCGATGCGCCAAGATAAATGCGAGCAAGAACGCCGCGGGAGCGAGATTTCTTTTACCCGCCGCGCTGTAGGCAAGGTTTTGCGCCTCGCGTCGAGAGCGACATCCTCTTTGCAAGTTTCCCCCGCGCAACGGTTTTTCGGGTATTTATAATGCAGTTTTTCAAGGGTGTGGAGTGAAGCTCTACGGCATCAGTCAAAAGTTGGCTGCTGCGATAGGCGTCGTTTTGGTTTGGGAGAAACGGGAGAAGCCGTAGAAGGAGTTGGATTATG
>JAPYZO010007656.1:2656-18361 GCA_030522905.1 Torymus flavipes | reverse complement strand
AAAAGATTTTTTTAGCTTCGATCCAGTTTTATTTAATTCATTTCATTTTTTCTACATAGATTGCGGCTAGTTTTTATAATTTCTCATTTTGACAATCGAGAATATTTGAAATGAATTAACTTAAAATTTTGATTGTAGTTCAAACTTCATACATCAGATTTTATGTAAGCTTTTATTTTTCAATAAAAGCTGTTCTCGGATCTTTTTCTTTAACTAATACGGCTTACTGTAGGACAATTTCAAAAGGAGATAGTCATATCACTTTTCTTTTATAAATCTTATAAGCTTTATTGAACTATATTATTCTGTTATAGAATATTGATTTAAAGAATTCTTGCAGAAGATGATAGAGCATTATTCACGAACACGTATTCAGTACGTACGCATAAGATAAAGGCAACGAAAAGCATTTCCGTGACCCGTTTTATCTTCAAACAACGCTTTTTCAATACATTGGTTTTGAAACGACATCGTTTATACTTTACTTACAATGGATTTCTCAGAAAACTGTCATAGCATCGCTATTTTGAAAGAACAGAAAATCCTGCTATTTTACCTTATCCTTATATAGAATCATATCTCGCAAGAAAATTACTTCCAATATACTTCATGTCTAAACATTTATAAAACAATATTTTGATGGTTTATGACAAAATTATTTTTTCGTAATAGTTTCATTAGACACCATGATAACATTAAATAAAGAAAAAAACGGGCCAAATAAAAAGCTTTACATACACTTAAACAATCCTCTCACCTATAAATCATAACCCTGCCGCACTCATTCGGTTCCCACTTACGTCCCCATAAAGCCTAGAGGATTCAATTTATCTTCCGTAACCGCTAATTTGTTCGCACCATCCCATCTCGCACCCTCGAACTCACCCCTCCGTGATATCCATCACTTACTTTACTCTCCACTCGGCCGGAAAAGGCCAACCTCTACCAACCCTGTTCCCTTCGAGGAAAAATACGACGCTATAAATGTATCAACAAATGAGTCACGCACGGTATCTCTCCGAAATTGCAGAGTGCCAGCAGCCTTCTCCTCGTCGTCCTGGCTTGCGCAGGTCGCGCGCTCGCCGGAGCCGCTCCTCTGCTGCCCTATGGTGCTGCCGCACCCTATGGCGCCGCCGCGCACTATGGTGCCGCCGCGGCCTACGGCGGTGGCCTGGACATCGACGGTGCCTATCACCATGGAGGTGCGCCCCTTCTTGTGCCCGGTAAAGTCGTCCTCGGAGCGCCAGCCCTAGCCTACCAACAGCCCCTTGCCGCATACGGAGGATACCCCGCTGCTTACGCCGGTTACGGACATCACGGAGAGTATAACGATCATCATGACGATGATGGACATCATGGAGATCATTATGTAAGCAAACCTTATTTATTTATTTTTTTTTGGAGCTTAATTTTTAAACATTATTGTTCAAATAGTAAACTTTTTTTTTTATCTAAATTAATTCACTTTAACGGTTTTTTTTTCACTCATAATTTCACTGATGAATTTTTTATTTTCATCAATTACTTTATCCTATTCAATATTCTATTTGTTATCGTGAGATTGAAAAATGAAAAAAAATCTATAATGCAGGATTCGAACATGTAATCGTGTGATATTAAAAGAAAATGCATATCATCGTTCAGAAAAAAAACTCTTATAGAATTACTAACGTTATTGCCATTTGAAAGCTATTAAAAATGAATTTACAAAATTTACTGTATTATAAAATCCCCTAAACAATTTCTATGAAATAGCGAAAATGCACAATTTTCGGTTTCATAAGAAGATTACCTTCGTTTGATATGATATTCCGGCGCTCTCGTACAAACTTTTTCATGCAGGTACCACCTATCTACCTCATTGGTATTCTATTGAATTTCACGTCCCTTTCAAGATTTTATTAAATTTTTAAAATGGGTGGAGAATATTTTTTCGAATTTTTTTCATATTACTCGAAACTATGTAAACTTTGTATATAGATATACCCTTTTGAAATTACTTTGCCGGTGTCTGAAAGCGTGAAGATTTCTTTCTTAGAATTTCGCTAGAATTTTCTTGGCATTCTGAAAAAATCCGATTGATCCTCGCCATTCTGGTCAAGCTCATTAATATAGAAGAGCGCGCACCGCAAATGTATTAGCGAATCCTTTTTGGACAGTGCCTCGTCGCGTGATCAAGTGGCAGGGAAAGATATAGTTAATTGAAGGATCAAGTAAGACAGGCGGAACGCGATTACCCCGGCGCCGGCTACGTTTAGGAAAGCCCGGACTCGTTCAAGGGCTTATTTGGGTCAACCGATGTTACCAAATGTGACGTTCAAACAGGCTTTTTCTTTCAAAGTGTATCGCCCTCTCGACTCCTTAATTTCGCTACTCTTGTTTATGGTATTCGACTATATATAAGCGTACATTGTTATGTTACGACGCGAATAATAAACGTTTGAGCCGCTCTGTATCGTAATAATGATGTAAAATAATTTTCGAGAAAAATTGTATGAATTAATTTTGATTGATGCAAACTTGTATGGTTGGGTAAATCAGACATTGTAAATTTAACATATTCGAGACTTATTATTCTTCATAACTTGCTACTATTAAGGTATTGACGTGAACCCTTTTAGTAATCGCTTTAGCAATATATTTGACATAAATAGACTTGCCCTTCTTTTAGAGGATGAATTTCGTTATTTTAAAAGAGACCAAAATAATTATTTCACATAATTTTTTTTTTTTACCGACCACTTAACTTCCACGAATCTTTTGAGTCATGCTTATGGCAGGTGCAATCGCCTAAACACTCCCGAAGTAGCCACGCGACAAGCCCACTAACTTCTTGCACCAATATGACGTAAGCTCATAAGCTATTGCATTCCGAACCTCTTTCGATTAAAAAACACAATAGGTTCTTAAAACACCACACGCGCATTCCTGCAACTACCTCGTTAACCCAAGGAAATGCCGACTCACTCACGCATATACTCTTCGTGTTCGCAGGCCTACCCCAAATACGCTTACAACTATGGTGTGAATGACCCGCACACCGGCGATGTCAAGTCCGCGTACGAGGAGCGCGACGGCGACGTAGTCAAGGGCTCCTACAGCGTGAACGAGCCCGACGGCACGATCCGCGTCGTCGAGTACACGGCCGACGACCACAACGGCTTCAACGCAGTCGTCAAGAAGATCGGACACGCCGTCCACCCGCAGCCAATCCACCACGCCGCCCCCATCCACGTGGCGCCTGTGCACGGACACGGATACGGATACGGCTACGACAGGAAGTGAGGAAGTAGGCGACGATCGATCGGCCTCTGTCTTTCTGTTTACGAGAGAGAAATGACGAGAGAATGATCGAAGGAGAGAAGGAGGAGCTTTTGTGTCAAAGCATACGCTGTACTTAAGGAGCGCCGTCGTGGCCTGGGAGACGAAGGTCTGACGGCCGCTGAGATTATACGAACACACACACACACTCTCTGTGAGCCCGCGATACGGCGGAATCTTTTATTTTTCATGAGTTGAATAAAATATTTTTACTATATTTTTATGTGTGTATCCTTGTTTTTACATCCCCATTTCCTCTTCACACTTTTACATCTCTCTGTATAGATAATAAGAGTAGTAATAATTTCTTTTGATGTGTAGAATATAAATTTGCTATTACAAAATTTGACCAATATTCAAATATAATAAAGCCTTCGAGCATTAAACAATTAGCGAGTAAATTAATGCCGATGATTGAATTGTAGATAAAACATAGTAAATTACACAAGCAATCATAGATACATAAAAAGAAGCAGTAGCACAGTACAGATGATAGCTTAATAGTTGTTAAGTATTTTTCTCTTGATTATTATGTAATTTTAGAGTTAAGACATTATGTTTTCACTTATCTAGGAAAATCGAGCCATAAGTAGATAGGATAATGTGTGAGTTACGCAAGACATATTGTACCAAAAGAAATACTACAATATTTTCAGCTGAAATATTCTACTTTTTTAAATTACTCGAGTTCAAATTTGAGAAATTCTCTCATAAATTTTATTCAAATTATATAGTCTTGAATAAATTACCTTTTCATAAAAGAGTATTTTATGAAATTGTAGCTGTTAAATAAGTGTGAATCTTAAAATGCTAATAGACTTATGTATCTTTTTCTATTCTTCTTTCATTTAATACAAATATGATGTTCGCACCAATTTTCACGTCGAAACTTTAAACGCAACATACATTGTTGCATTAACGTATATTTAAACGATTATATCACCACCTTTATGCACATTGCACTTTCTCACGCTAAACGTGGTATGTCACACCTATTGTTGAAATTTTAGTATAAAATTTCATTGTCTGTGAGTAACAACCTCATTAAGAATTCAAAAGATGTTTTAATATGTACTTAAAACACTTTCAAACTAGCAAATGAATTCATATAAACTGGATTCAAAAGAACATTCTTTCAATTTTTAACGTATACATTCAATAAATCTTGTGTATAAATGATGAAAACAAATTTACTGATATTATCATTTTTTTGTCGATTCTGCTTGAAATAGTTAACGTTAATTTAACAATAAAGCAGTAAATATTCAAACTAAATTTTATTTAGGAACACTTCGCAACATGTCTCGTATATAATTTTCATAGTCAAGGTTTGGTTAATGCAAGTAAATACTCGAACACTTTAAATAAATTTAAGAAAACTTTTGTATATTTTTTTAAATTTCTTTTTCATTTAAAACTTTTGCAATTTGCATATTGAAGATATAAAGTGAAGATATAAAGGTCTGTTTTGTAAGTCAAGAAAATTAAAAAATAATGTAAATATATTCAGAGATATTTAAGTTAACTATTAATTACGAGGGGCTACTCGCATTGGGAATCACTTGAGCAGGGTAGGATGCAATCGATTTCATATATATTATATGTAATCATTGAAATCACTATGAATCGCTAATCACGTTCTGTGCAGAAAACAAAATTTTCTTTACTGACACCTGCGACTTTTGTATCGTTCAAACTTTGGGGTATGTTTTAGGATCTCAAAATATAAAATATTCAGTACAAATAGAACCTCTATAGTATATCATAACATAATAAAAGTAGAAGAAACAGGCAGTCTCCTCTTTGCTTTTAAATAATATCAATTCTTTTATTAAAATTAAATAATATCAATTTCCAACTTTCATTTTAGTTACAAAAATGTACTGTACAAAGCTTAGCTTTTCTAATTTTATCGTCTAGGCTCGATATTCCAATACTTTGTTGGTAATTCGTATTACTAAAGTCTGCAAAAAACGAATGAAAGCTCGGATTTTATACATTTATCCTTTGTGTTCGATATTTAAATTTTGGTAATTGGTATTGCCGGATTTCCGAACTAATAAAGAAAAGCTCAAATTTTCTACTTCTACCTTGTGTAATTGACATCGATTAGCTTTGTGTGTAATTGATATTACGAATTCCCGGTCAAGCCAAAGGTGTACTTGACATTTGATTACCTTGCAAAGAGTTTTACACGTACCAGAAAGGGATTTTAACTCTCTTTGATAGACGATTGTAATCAACCTCTGTAATTCGTTGTAATTTCTTCTCAAGGTATCAGAAAAATCTTAAATACTGCATTTTGTTGAAAAATAACATCTCTTTGATTTCTCAGGAAAATTTCATATTGCGAAGTAGGAAGATTTTGAATCATTTTTTTCTTCTATCCGTGATTGTTAATATTTTCCTGAGGAATCAACATTGTTTAACGAACGAAAGATAAAATTGAAGCATTTTTCTCCTTCTTTTATAATCTTTTCTGCTCGTTTCTGTAACGCACACACATTGAGAAAAATCCCATTGGAACGAATTAAAGGGCCGGGCTTCATTTTTCGATGCCAGAAATCGACATTCAAAGATCCGTCAAAATCCGTTTCACACTTACTTAATTCTGAGAAAAGCAAATAAAAGATAGATTTTTCTTCTTTTATCGCGTGTATTCTATAACAGTATATAATATTCATAAAGCTACCGAAAGTAAGGAATAAAAACAGTTTTACTCAAAATATGCCTCACAAAAATATTCTAAAACTATTAAAATTCTAAAACTTTATAATACGATGTTATATAAATTTAATCTTTAATTTAAATTCTGAGTAAAAATTTTATGTAGAATCAATTTAAATTGATTTCATTGTGATTCTTGAAATCATTTGAAATATCATGAAATCGATTCACTTTGCAATCACTCCGACACCATTTTCTCAAGTGAGTAGTCCCTCGATTAATTCAAAATATATTTTTTTCAATGAAAAATAAGAATACATATATAGGCGTATAAATGATATATTTTATTAATTAATTAAATTACAGGTAAATACATAATAAGAGGAATTAAATTTTAAATGAAACTTACCCATGCTTCGTCGAATATTTTGTGAGCAATTATGCTGGTACTCTCAAACATGTCTTTTCCGGGTCCAGATGCGAAACACATTTCCTTTTTACCGGAACACGTGTACTGTGCTGTGCAAGCTTTCCCGGAGAATTCACATTTTGGTCCCCGCGTGTTTGGCGAAACATCCCCTAAATTAGTAGATGCAAAGGCTGCTACAAAATCGCCCTGTAATCACAACAAAATTATATGTGATCTATTTTTCGTCTACAACCTTTATAATTTTAATCATAATTGTTGTACAGAAGTAGTATAAGGTATTATGAATAAATATTATCTATCAACCGTTATAAAAGTGACATTCTGTGAAATGAATAATTAAACTTGCGTGCCAGTTTATTAAAACTTTAACGTCCAAACATGGATTTGTACTACGAGTTCTAGCCAACATATTGTAAGCACCAGATTAAAATCCATAAAACTAAGATCTGAATCTCATAGAAAAAAAAATAGGTAAAACGATCATCGACGATCTTCTTTAATTTTGAAAGTTCAAACTATAAAACTATCCTACGAATTAAATTTTACAAAAATTTTGAAAAAACAATAATAAAGTTCTTAAGCGGAAAGTTATTAAAATTTGTCTCTACGCTAAATACTTCTGCTTTTTTATAATTTGTTTCATTTACTATCCTGTTTGAAATTTTTTTTAAATTTAACATTTTTTATTCTTTTATTGATAGTAAGTTACTATTAGTTGGTATGGCTATGTTCTCTACTTCTTTTTACAAACATTTTATTTAGAAATATGGTATCATCTATTTTTTTTTATAGTATGGGTATCATAATTTAATTATCAAACGCTACTATTTTTTATGATTGTGTCAATATAGCACTATAAAATCTAGTACTTTTATAGTAACAGTGATAGCATAATAATCTAAATAAAGATTAAATCTGCTTAAATAAAAAAAAAAAAAATAGTAACAGTGACCATAATTTTCTCTCAGTAAAGGATTATAATTTTGCTTAAAATCATGTTTAAGAAAATGCTTAGAAAATTTATACCTATACACTTCTGCCGGAGTTTTAAGAATAATATTCATCAGAATAAGGAAGAAGCCATTAGATAGTTATATTTAGTTTCTGTTCTTAACGAAATCCTCGCTGTCAAAATTTACATTAAAATCACGGGTGTGTACTATTATAACTATACGTAACTAGCATAATCTTTAAATACACTATTGAATACCACCTAATAGAGTTATGCCATATTAAGCAAATTTTTTTTTAATTATAATTAATTAATTACAATTAATTTCTGTTTGTTTTTACAAAATTTTAATTTATATTTTTATCTTATAAATCGATATAGTATATATTAAAACATTTCTCTGCTTAAAATATTCACTTATTTGAAATAAAATAATAATACGTTCTTTGTTAGCTTTGATTATCACAGATATGCAAGGATTTTTATATTTAATGAAAATATATAATGAAAGTTTTCTGTTTATCTTTCTAAAACATACTCGAGAGTTCAAAGATAAGATTGAAAAATTTGATTACTTTTCTGACGATTGTACGGTCGGTCAAAGCCAACAATGACACAGCTGAAAAAAGACATTCTCTGGACATTATAAAGTTTACGCACGCGCTGTCGCGCTTGCTCGCGCCTAAAGTGCTCGCAACCCGGCACACATCAAAGCTGTTGTGTACCTCATGCTTGTAGGAGCTCGGCCTTCTTTCAATGTACATGCGACAAAGGCTCACGCCAGCGTCGTAACAATAATTAATTAAATCCAAGGTGCAATTATCCAACGTTAAGTTCTCAAAACTCTCAAGTATTTCATTAGCAACGCTTGTCAGTTTGCCCATTTCAGCAAAATTTCGTTAATATTACCTTTCCCACCATCGCATTCTTGTTGACGCGTTTCTCGAAGAGAACCGAGGCGTAGCCGACGTTGTCGCTTGACACGAGGTGATTTGTGTTGTTCATGCTGGTAGGGTGAACGGCAAACCAGTTGATAACACCAAGGGGTTGGCCGTTCGCGGCCATGAATTGCATCTGCACTAAATCCTTATCTACATCATGATTATATCTAAAAAATGAATAAGAAATAAAATTAATTTCAAAAATACAAATTTGAAAATAATATATCAAGCATCTATAAGAAAGAAAAACTTTGAGCCCAGAGCTCGTGTATAAATGGCAAATACGAGATGTGTGCTGCTCAACTTTTCTTCCTAGGTGCGTCATATACTATATGTTACGATTTATTTGAGTTAGTGCTATAGAAAATATCTGAATAAATTTGTAATATGGAATAATTTTATTAGCACATAAAGTATCTCAGACTACCGGGGAAAAAAATTATGTAGGTTAATCATAATATATAGTTTTATATATACATATATTTAATCATATCCTATACAAAAAAGAGATGGACTTGAGATTGTCACCTCTAATGATTGTGATTGGTCGATTTGCAATGGACCTGTAAAATTTGATTGGCCCACGATACGGTACGCGAAGCGCGCATTGAAACTTCTAGTAATATAAATTTTTTCCCCAGGTAATTTTCTACATAAACTCATTCTTAAAAGTATTTTGAGTATTTTAAAATGTTTTAAGTAGACATATATTGATTTTTATTACAACTTTTTTTTTGCAAAATACTGTATAATAACAAATAATGCTACATATAATAATAAAACATTCAAACAATACTAAAACTAAAGACTCTCATCTCAAGAAATATCACTTTTTTTTAAGGAAAATGTATTTTGCTAACAACTTCTACATAAAACATATCTTAATAATGTAGTTGAAAAAAAAAATAAAAGTATGTATAATTTCAGCTTATGAAGCAATTTGAATTGAATGCACCTGTTAAAAGAAATCTGCATTTTTCGACTTCTCATGAATAAGTGAAGAGCATTTTTATGCAAATATCCATTAACTACTGTTACAGATGTATAATAAGATTTTAATTACTTGTTTCTTTCCTCCTCAGGATTGTTTAGATAGGCCAATGGACTCCGATTGATGTTGGCCTCTAAGACTTCGCCACGTGTAATGAATATCCGTCCGGGAACAATGGCGTTGTGAGCCTTGTCTATACTCTGAAACGGAAACGGGCGATTTAAAGGTCGATTCATTCGTTTAAAGACAATTCGTTCGTTCGTTCGCTCGTTCGCTGCTACGAGCGCACGAAACAAATTCATTTCTGCATTACATCGAGAATAATAATACCTTAGTGATGCCATTGACTAGAGCATTAAACGATTCTCTCACGAAACCGTAGGTCGAGATGTCGAAGAGCACGTCCATCATAAAGCCGCCCGGACTTGAGTGCGTGTGGGTTGCACTGATCATGACGTTGCTGTCCGTGTACAAATTTCCGTAATGCGACTGCAGATTCCGAATAACCTAGACAAAAAGATCGATGATTAGCGACGTTGTTATGCCAGTGATACCGAGTTTTAGAACCAGATAATCTATTAAACATTTTTTAATACTAGTCCCAATAATTATTTGAAACCATAATGATTTATTTATTGATAATAATAAGTTGCTCTTTTGAAAACTTTAGCTATTTAAGGCTATAAAAAAATCAATCTCTAAACTAAGAGCGCAAAGCTCAATTTTCTATGCCTATTAAGCGTATGCAAAGTGTAGGACTCCCGCATCCGCAAAATACGATAAACCCACACTCTGCGTACACTATATAGGCATTGAATATCGATTTGAGCACACGCTTAGAAAAATAGTACACCCAAGGCGTACAAGTAGGTGCTTTCCGGAATCCCCTACTTTGAGCACTTGTTGCGTATAGTGTATTATTTTGACACTCCGTACGCAAAACTCGATTTCGCACACGCTTGAATAAAGGCATGCGTACAATCAAGCTTTAAATTAATATACTAATTGTAACCTCATTTGACCTCTTCACACGAGGATAAAATCACTGTTATGCACTAGTATCGAAATGTATTATTTTCATCAACGTTTTACAAACTTACATGAGTCGATTTCTGATCTCTAAAAATAAAAACCTGTGTTCCTAATGTCATCTCATGGGCCCTTTTTCTTGAGATATGGTTCATCTTATCTTGAATATGCTTTAGTTTGGTAAAATACTGTGTCTCTTTCATTAACTTTCACTTTGCAAATATTCATGTTACAAAAATAAGAAAAGAGATTATACAAATAGATAGTAAATGCTAAGCTCTGTTGGTTAAAGAATCTTAATTCATCAGGGAATTATAAGCAATCAAAAATAGCGTAAGAGAATAGTTAGAAATCCAATCCATAAAATCATTATAGAAAATTTGTAACCATTTTCTTACGTTGCCTTTGATTGTTTATAATTTCCTGACGAATTAATGTTTTATAACGAAACAGAGCATACATTTTGACATTTACTTTCTACTTGTATAATCTCTTTTCTTATTTTCGTAACATAAATACTTGTACAGGGACAATAAATAAAAGAGACATAATTATTTAAAGAAGTAAAGCATATTTGAGATTAGATGGACCATATTTCAAGAAAAAGTGCTTGTGAAGTGTAATTACGAATGCTGGGCTTTATTTTGAGTGTACAACCTCCTTCTAAGTATTCTTAGTACAAGATTCTGAAAATTCTATCTTCGTGCATTCTAGTAATATTTATAATTTATAATAAATTAATGAGTTAGTAATAGCAAGTTAATCATTGAATCTAATATTGAGAATAAACTCACTGCAGCCTTCACGTCGTGACCGACCATTGCACTGTCGACCGTGACGAAGGTGAACCTCTGCTCACCGTCATCGATAATAAATGCCCTGGAGAAGGTCCGCAAATGAAGACCCGAACCTTTTTGATCCATCTTCGCATATCCCATCTAAAAAATAAAAATTATTCAAAATCTGTGACTCTTGCTATAAAAAGCTGTTATTAGAGCTTAGCAATTAGCTGTTGTTAAACTTGTTAGATTAAATTAAGTTTTTTATTATGCGAAGAACTTATTAATACTTATGTGAGTCCTCTTGAACATTCATTTGAATCATTTAATTTTTCTCCTCATAACACTACAATTATTATAAATACAATATTTTTCTAAAATGATGTAATTAAATATTTTTAAGTACTAATGTTCTTTTGCTTTAACAGGCGTTTTTATTTTGTCAAAAGTAGTAGAAAATTGCGATTAAAGGTAGCCCTTAAGTTACACTTAAGGCACTAAGTAGAATATCAAAAAAGGTTGACAAGATACAAAATTAACGATTTTATCCATTGCCCTATACAATAACAAAGACATTTTTCGTAAAGAATATTTTGTGAAATGTTTTTTCTTCCAAAAAAAACAACATACTAATAATAAATTACTGCTAGTTCAAATGTTCCAAAAAAATATTAAATAAAAATTAAAAATTTAAAAATTTTAAAAAAATACAATTTTTTTTTAAATAATATAATTTACTCTATAACTCTACTCAAAGTTCCAACATTCGCTATATAAATTATACTATATAAATAGCGCATTACTTCAAGTGCTATTGTCATCTTGACTAAAAAGTATAGAAACAACTTTATTATGAAATAAGCATTTAATAATATGTAAGGAATACAGATCGTGATTCATATATTAAACACGTTCAACAAAGCAGTAGATTAGATTAATATCGATTACTAGCATCAATCTGCATACTAATTGTGTAACGACACTTCAAAATTGTCTATAGAAATTAAAAATTAAATTTAAAAATCATGCTACCCTGAAAGTGTGTGTGTATTTTCTGTGGACAGCAGAAATACATGCTTATTAATGAAGAATAAAATTTTCATGATTCAATAATACAGGTAATAAAATTATATAAATATATTTTATATGTATAAATTCTTTTTATAATAAATGTTTGATCGTACTAATTATTAGTAAAATTAATATTACACATTAATTAAATTAATTAAATTAATAATTCTATATTAGTTCAATTAGCCATTTATTTTGAAAAGAATTTCATATATACTAACGTCGAAATGATATTAAATAATTAATAAAAAAATATTATAGGAGGATCTTTTTTTTATACATCTTATTCTTGTAGGAATATCATATTTAGCCCTTAAACAATATGATCAGTATCCATTACTGGTGCTATAAATATAAGAAGGCATCAAGATATATATATATGGGATTCTGATATCGTTACCACGTTGATGGACCTTCTGCTTTTATGCCATTTCACTGACTTTGCACGTGTTTACACGCTTATTCATCCGACTACTAAACATGAGAAGAAAGAGAGAAAGAGAGAGAGCTTACAAAGACGATTTCTGCGATGGGTCCGGTGGTGTCGGATATGCCGACGCCGATGCTGTAGGACGAGGCGGTGCTCGGCACTAGCAGGCCAAATATGACGCTCGTCATGATTAGAGCACATCTTGCCAGCCACAGCTCGAATCCCGTCGAAGCCATTCAGTCTCCTGTTCTCACGATGGCACTGCCAGACTCCACTAAAACGAAAAACGAAATGATTATTTTCCGCCAGTGTTATAACCGAGCAAATAGAGCTATCTTTCTATCAGTAGATCGCGATCGATAGAGGCATTGATATGACAGTGTCTTTATCTTTTGATTGAGTATAGCTAATTTACCTTCTATGATACAAATATTATTGTAAATTTTAAATTCAATTTTACACACGCGTGCACGCACACACATATGCGAGACGAGTCAAAATATCATGATGACGAGTTGAAATATTTTTAAATTCGAAGTGGTCGTGTTAACCGATACTTAGCAGTGTATCAGAATTCATTCTGTTTGTTAGTTTTTGAGAAAAAAGAAAATGAAAAATGAAAAAATGAGTTTTGTACGTCCAACGATTACGTTAAAATTAACTTGATCGATTCAAAATTCTTTGTATAGAGGTAGATTTTGGATAGTTCTCGGTCGAGTTCTTTGGGCAAAATGATTGGTCCATAAATTTCAGAGATATTTGAGGTTAAAATTTTTGTAACCTTTTTTTCAAATCGTTATTTCTCGAGAACGGCTCTATGTATTTGAATCGGATAGGAAGCATTCGAATGAGAATTAAAATATATATATTTTCTAAAAAAAAAATAATTTTTCTAGCTGTTTTTTATTTTTGAAATGATTTTTAAGAATTTCCAAGTATTTATTTATTTTTCAATCATTTGAGATTTTAATTCATGTTAATGATACTAAAAAACCTGAGGCTTCATCAGGCTTTGCAAGAATACGGATGTCAATCACTATATTCACTACTATTTTCACCTTCCTGAACACTCCTCAAAATAACGTATTATCGCGTCAATCTACATTATTTCTAAACCATCCTCAACCCTCCTCTCTCGTCGGCCCTCCAACCCCCCTTCCAACCCTCCTCTATAACACTCCTATAGCATATCAGTATATTATATATAGATGTTTCGAAAATAGTAAAATGTTCACCCTCCTCTCACCCCCTTCGTTAGGCTTCGTCTTAAGCTTCGTTTTTTGTAATTATTTTTTGCTTCTATTCTATTTTTTTTATGTATTACATCATGATCAACTTTGCTTGTCCGAAATCAATGAATTACGATTTCTCTATATATCTATCTTATAAAAAAAAGTGGTGAGCGGGAAGTGAAACCAAAATAAGACGTTTGTGATTGGTTAAGTCCGACCAAAATAAACTTGTGATTGGTTGACGCTGACATGACTAACGTGAGGCTGTTGTGCTTAAATAAAACGACCTGTATTATAGTCTTCTGCATATAAGACAATGTACCGTATTTTATGACAGTGTCATATAAGTAATATATATTCTTTTTCATTGTTGCCTTAAATCCTCTCTTAAAAAAAAGTGATGACCGTTCTAACCTCAAAATTTAATATTCATAAATATTATTGCTAATGTTAATATTGTACGTAAATCGAAATGTAAGAAGTTAATTCTTTTCAATTAATGAATAACTGTTTATGATTATAAATTTCAATTTTAAACTTCTAGAAAGAATAAATAAAGCGCCCATGATCTTGCTAGTATACTTATATGCTACGTTGAAGCGTGATATTGATAAACTAAGGTTTTGCTGATTTTTTCTTTCTAAAATATAAGTTTCAAATTTAAATCATAAAAATAGAAAACGTGTCATCAAATTTATTATAAGAATAAATAGTTTTGTTTCAACAACCGTGGTTCTCTTTAATAATTATATTTTTCGAAAAATGAGAAAGACAATCTCTTTTTATTTTCACATCTCATGTATTAATGTGGTTTCACAAAATCGTAAGTGGCCTAGGTTACCCTGCACTCCTGGAAAAACCATTCTTGAATCACATGAATACCTTTGCGTTCAACAAATTCATAAACTAATATGTAAGGTTAAACGTACATGTTAAGTTTAGAGTCATTTTTCATGCTAATTTTCATAGAAGAGGTGATGACTTATATTCCTTATCCTAGTATTGTTGTAGGCATGCTCACTCACTTCCCCGTGCGAAAAATGTCACATACCCTTAATAATCACCTTCTGCACTCGTGTCGAAATGTACTATTAATACTGACTATTACATACATTCATTTATATTATTCAAATTATATTTTTTCGCCGACTAATATATAGTAGCGGCCACCAGATACAGAATTCGGAAAGTTAAATTAGAATTTAGTATGTGCAACAACAATAATTACAGTGTCAAAAGTTATTTTGGTAATTTTCCTCTTTTCTACAGTTAGTTACATTTTTTTAAATAATTTCTACATCTCATTTAGATATTGAGGAATAAATAAACATGACTCTGGACTGATAAGACTTCTTGGCGGTTGAGTATGATTCAAAATGAAATGTCCTTTTGGCCACTCGATTAATGTGTCATACCGGCCACGAATTACATATGTATGGGTATTATGTTATGGTTATGTCAACTAAAATATATTATTTTCCTCTAATTTATGTCCAAGTTAATTAATATTTAATTTTAATTACTATATACATCAATTCAACTCTGCAAATAACGTAAATTAATCAATTTAAAACTTTTCATTATAAAAACAAGAAAACGTTCTACCTAATAATGAACAAGACTATTCTAGGTCCTAGCACGCATTTAAAACAATTTGACATTTATTACTGTGTTTTATGGATTGTTGAACTCAAAAATCTTTGAATGGTCCTTATTGGATATACTTATTGAGGTCAGCAAAGAATGAACATTTTATTTTGTTAGATAAGTATTTTTTATTATTATAATTGACTAAACATATTTTGCTCTATTATAGAGTGTATGCTAATGAACGCTTTCTTTTTTTAGACGTCAATTTTCAC
>JAPYZO010007651.1:1246-15151 GCA_030522905.1 Torymus flavipes | reverse complement strand
AAAATCGAATCAAATACACTCGCTGTAGTGGAAAAAATAATTAGCTTGATAAAGTTTGTTTTGGTATTTCAAAAATCGACGAAAGAGAGAATTATTCGCAGAAATAACTATAACAATCCACTAAGCCGGAAAAAAAGGGAACAAATCCCAAAATCCATCCTATTTGAAAAAAAAGGAACCCTCTAACCTCGTTTGCGCTCCAGTGAAAAAAAAATGCTTCCAATTAAATAAAAACGTTTTTCCTCCCTCTTTCTATATATAAAGTAATTTAACGGGTAGGTGACCGATGGAGGGCAGTAGCACCGGTCAGTGTCAGCAATTAATTTTCCCGCACTCGCGCGCGCGCGTTTACGCAGCCCTGGCCCCGGTAATATTAAGCACACACTCGCTTCGTATGCCCATCCAGCATATTCACGCCAGCGAGGTCTGTACAACCGTGATGCCGAGCGAAAAAGGCATCGCGGGCGCTATTAGGGGTCACGGCAGATGTATACATATACACACGTGCGGTAAAAATATTAACTAGCCACAGCGAAACCACCGCCGGGGTATATATACATATAGGGGTTGTGGTTAGGTGGGCCGGCATGTGATTGCGTTCCTCCATTTCTCTCCCTCGCTCTCTTCTGGCCGAGCTAACGCCCTGGTATATTACCGCAACTCCTACCAGACCGACGACGACGACGGCTATATCGCCGCAGTTGACCCGCGTGCGCGCGTGTGTAGGAACGGTGAGAGAGATGGCTGTATAAAAAGTGGCCTGCATAAATTGTCGGCGCAATCCCGGCCGGCGCGCGTGTACGCTCGTGCGGTATAATCCGTAAGAGCGAGAGAGATTCGAGAAAATCCCGAAAAGAGATCATCGTCGTCGTCGTCGCCGCCGCCGCAGAGAGAGATATATAGGTAAAGGTGCAAAAGCGAGTAAAAGATTCGACTGTGGGCGTGCAACGTGTGATGCTGCGGGGCCACTCGGTGGGGGCTGAGGCGTGTGGCCCAAAGGAGAGAGGCGGAATAGAAAATGAGGAATGCGAGCGGTGGTGGCAGCGCAAGGATAGGCATATAATGGGATGCCGAGTGTGTCGTACGCGCGCGCGCGCTGCGGAGAGCCGAGCCATGCCTTTCCCTATCATCGTGAAAGGAAAGTAAAGGACCTTCTTCGCCACCGCCTTATACGTGTATATGCGTGTTCGTAAGTACATACGTTCGTGTGCTCATGTGCGCGCACGTGTAAAGAGCCCGCGGTGTGAGAAAACTCAAGTCATTTCGCTATATATTTCCGCGCATTCCCGCCACCGACTCCCACCCCTCTCTCTCTCTCTCTCTCTCTCTCTCTCTCTCTCTCGCTCTGCCCTATTTACTGCCGCATAGCCTTATATAGGCAAGTATTAATGCACGGCTCTTCCTGGTAGTGCACAAACACACATACACACATCATGTATGCACACTGCATACGTATGTACGTTATACGTGTACGTATACGACGCGAGTCATATCGAGCGATCTGCTCGCTGCCCCACCCGGCACGCGGCGGAACGTTTCTAGGCCGAAAAAAATATATCGCTCACATCCGCGCGCTAATACCACACACTGCAGCTGTGTGATGCAGCATTGCGGTGGGACAGCGAGAGAGAGAGAGAGAGAGAGGGGGGAGGGGGAAAGAAAGACGATTGCTACGTCGAGCATTTATCATTGATGCTAGAGCAGCGGTGGCGGCGGCGCGCTGTTTAGCAAATTGGAAACGGTAAGAAGAAGCCGCGTAATCGTGCTTCGTGGCGCTACGAGTCTCTATGTGGAACGCGCTTGGATTACCACTCAGAATTGCGCCCGTTGCTCTTCGATTTGTGGCCTCGCTCGCGCGTATAATACGTATGTGTGCATATATGCGCTGCAGCTTGGCATTGGCCATTGCCTGTTTCCATGGGTACCGTGGATGTGGCAATGAGCGCCAGAGAATATAAAGAGATGAATATAAATAAATATTTCTTTTTTAGCGAAAAAGTAGTACGCCACTAAGTATTATTGGGATGTAGAAATATCCCGCAGTGCAACTGCAATTGACAGTTCATAATATAATAAACCTTCGTTGAAAGCGAAAAGGAGTGCGGAAAATATATACAGGTAATACCGTTGTGTGTATATCCACAGTAGCAGTATGTCGGATTAACGATTTCCCGTATTACGGGAACATTGCAGCAAAGGGCATTGAGCAAATTTTTTCCAATACATATTTGTGGAATTAAAAGTCCATTGAAACAAAAAATTCCTTTTATCGGATTAAACAGCTCTGCATGCTCACGCGCTGTCCATCGACGTATTTTATCATATTACATTTATAGTCAATCGGAATGGAGAGTGAGGTTGTAACTTTTATAACGGAATAGTCTCATTTATTTAAAACATTATGCTTGAATCATAGACGTAGCAAAAATATATTATTCATATACTGGACATACGTCAAATTTCCGCTTAAATGCCGGCTTTAAATTATTAAAATTGAAGGAACTTCTGGTATTGAAAAGTTAATCTGCATTTAATTCTCGAAAATATATAAAATACAAGCAATCGTCTAATATTTAACGCTAGGGTATGCAATATTACTTTGGGCATTGAACGAGGGCGCAGTGTCGGTATTCAATACTGCAATCGCGAGTTCGTAAACACCACGTCAACTTAAACTTTTGGACTAACATTTTAGAGAGAAGTTGACTAAATATGCGAGTTCGTCTATTTTAAATATTATGTATAGAGCCAGACCCGTATTAACCTGGATAATGTGCTTATTTTTCCAACATTGCACGTATGCAGTCGTTCAGCTAATGTTGAAATTAGCTATGAACAATCCGCATAGCTACTTACGTCGAGTGTCCGTGGTGTGTTATCGAAACAAATTTAAAGCTCTACTCACGACTGTAGTGACATAATAGAACTTTGCAAATTAGTTGTGTTTTTGTAATAACTCAATAATAATAATTTATGATGATGAAAACTTAATTTTCCTGACCGGCAAATGTAGAGACCCACATTCATGGCTCCCTCCGACACTACTCGTGCTACTGCTGTCAAGCGCCTGATGCCTTTCGCTAAGAGAGAGAGAGAGAGAGTGAGATAGAGAGAGCGGGAGGAAGAGAGAGAGTAAAAAAGTTAGCCTTGTTCGAGGAGGGGCATATAGACCACGAGTTTGAAAAACTCAAGCGCACGTTTTTTGCAAACTTTTGCCCGCAAACTCGTTTGCGCTCGACGCGTGTAGACACACACGGACGCACACACTCACACACATACATATATACATCGTGTAGATTCGACGGTGCAAGTTTCGAGGGCTTTCGCGTGCGCTACTCGCTCGAGTGACGTAGTATAAACGCGAAAGGGTCTCCGAAGAAGAAGGTTCCGTGTACGTACCCCTCCCCCCCCCCTCCCCCGTTTCTCTTTTGCTCTAGCGTCCTCGGCGTTTAACGGTATACCGGCAGCGGATTAAAAATAACTTTATGGGTACGCGAGAGCGAGCCCAGGTCTACTCCGCTCTTCTTGTGGTACGACGACGAAGAGCAGGAGGAGGAGGACGACGACGACGTCGTCGTGAGAACGCGCTGGATTATCGCGATCGAGTAGCGCTGCGCGCGCGCCAGAGGCCCCGATTAACGGCGGTGTCGGGGAGTGAAAGAGGGACGCAAAAGTTTTTCCACCGGCCCAAAGGATGCAGCCCGTTTTTTTCTCTGCCCCCCTCCCCCCATCCCCTTCTCTTCGTCCTTATCGGGCACGCTCCACGAGGACGAAGAAGTTGCGGAGGTTTATGCTGCGCGGGCGCGCTCACGAGAGAGTCGATATAGCGGAGGCGCGCTCGCGGAGTGTAGAGGCGGCTTATGCGCGTGCGCGGCCAAGCCCGACGGCGTGTTTATGAAATTAATAGACTCCCACTTAATCGCTACCCTCCATCTCTCGCTCTCGCTCGCTCGTCTTCGTTGAATCTCGAGCTGGCGCGCGAGCGAGAACGCCTTAAACTTTTATACGCGAACAAGCGGAAGACGGAAGACAATAAAGGAAGCGCGCGCGAGCGTGAGCTTGATGGGATATAACGACGATCTTTTCATTTAACCTCGGAAGCTTATGGAATTAATTTTCTATGGAAACTTTCTTATGCCGTTTTTACAGGAGGGGGGAAAAATCAGCGAGAATAAGCCGCTGCCGAGAGAAAGGGAGGCTATAAGACGCGCGCGCGCTCGTGCAGCAACAGTGCGCGGCTGTGTAATCAAAAATTGTCATTTTTAATCAGTTCATAAAATCTTAATCTTTTTCCCTCTTCTCGGGCACGCTGTGCGCGGGTTTATGCGCCACCCCGTGGCCTTTTATTATTCATGAAAACGCGCTTTAATGACTAACTTTTACTCATTTTTTGTTAATATTTTTACGGTCCAATGAGCGACTTCGGGCGGTATATTCTTTATTTTAATAAACTTGTAAAATGAAAATCAGAGGATGGTATGGCTAATACTCATAGCATCCCGAATAGCAGTAATTTTCCAGATATTTTATAAAATAAGTAGTAAACGTGTCGAGTACTGTGCATTAAAATCAATTACCTAAACAAACACAACGCATTTGTTATCTTTCCTCTCCCTATTCGCAATAAGAGCGATGTCGTAGGGGAATTCGTATAGGGAATCACATGCTCACCTACATTTTGCTGATTACTTTTAGCGCTCTTGCGCCACTCTCTCACTACAAAGACGCAATATAATTGGGACGCTTTTTGAAGCAAATTCAAATAACGAAAAATCGATTGTAGAAATTTTTAATGGCTCCGATGTCCCCTGAAAGAACCATTTTCCTACTCTCAATCCCCTTGTTTACGTTTAATCTTGCCGCTGACGGCATTCCTTTGATTCGTATTTACGCCCGACATTTCAACAATGTAGGGGATAGTGAGATGGTCTAAACCCTCAGACACCTAACCACTTAATAAATAATTCTAAAAACTTCTCGCTCCCGTGGAACGACTGTTTAGTCTGCCAGCGGACATTCTACTGTATTTTACCGGCATATAAAAAACTGATTGCAACAAGCTAATATAAGTCGTTTTGATTGTTTGTTTCTGACTTCTTGTTCGTCATGAAATTTAATACATTGTATTCTACAATTGTGGTAATATTGTTTATGTAAACTTAAAGTCCATTTAAATTCTTCTTATCCGATAGGGTAATTTGATAACTAGAGTATACAAGGTAAACAAATAACGCATTTCTTGAATTATTGTTCGAAGAAGTGCGTTAGATTTACTTTATCAAACGATTACCATACCGTGAAAAGTTTTATTTTATGGAAAAACTACGCATCAGAAACCATTTCCCTTTCAGGAATCGCTCTATTTTCGAAAAAGAATGGGGGTTAAAAAAATGCTCGACTTTAGAAAGTTTCGTTTTATGGGAGAACTGCATCGAAATGAATTCCCTTTAAGATTGTTTTTGGAGAACGAAAAATGGAATCCAGTATAGTATTATCGACATTAAAACGAATTAGATATCTAAGAATAGTAATAAGACATTTGAATGAGATTAGTGGTTGAAAAATCAAGTCTGAAAAATTTGCGTACTGGCACGACACGACACGAAAAAGGAATCCTATAACGGTATATCGCTAATCAGGCAATTACGAGCGATTAACGCGTCCCCTTAATTCACGTGATTAAACCAAGCCACCCGTTAATAATCTCAATCAAATTTGAGTATTCAAATCCGATGGAGTATAATTACCATTAGCGCCGCATTGAGAAACGACGATAAATCGTCTTCTTTATAACCCGCGTAAAAGCGATGACAAATTGTTGGCTCATGCGCACTGAAAACCAAATTGTTGCGGGGCCACACATTAAAACATCTGAAAATTGCTATCAACACTTTCATCACCTTTTTATCCCGTTCAAAAGTATATAATATAGATTCATCCGTTGCCGTTTTTATTAAAACAAAGAGAAAGACCTACCTTCATTAATTCGGCGAAGCGCAAAAAAAGAAACGACCGCCATATCGATTGGGATGAGGGAGCAAGATGGCGGTGGTGTCCGGTGGGGTAGCGCGCGCGTAAATAAAAAAGAAAAAGAAAAAAAAACAACGAGGAAACGGTCCGCTAAACTGGAACGACCATGACGACGAGACTCCCTTCCCTGCTGCGAGAGATTCGCTCTCTCCCTCTCTCTCTCTCTCTCGCGCGCGCGCACACACGAGCTATCAGTGACTTTAATTTCCTTAATACGTCACCGAAGAGCCAATTAGAGTCAGGGGCGATAAGGCAGGCCGGCGCGGCGCGTATTCCGTACTCACACATACACTAGTATATAGAGGGCTACTACCACTATAGTACCGCTCTGTCCTCCGACCCATACTCTCGCGGCTGACCTGTGAGCGAGAGCACGAGAGACTATATACCTACTCCGAGCTTCCAATTTCCTATACGCTCATCCTCCACGCAAACACGCGACCAGATGCACTCGCACTTGTGTACACGTACACACGCACACAAGGCTTATATACGTATACGCGGCCAGTGCAGTTCTTCTCTTTACCTCGTCATCTGGTCGCAAGAGCGAGAGAGCGAGAGAGGAAGAGAGAGAGAGAGAGAGAGAGACCACGATCTTAACCTCTAGTTTATCTAGAGCCTGGCAACTGCGCGACGCGCTTTGATGCATCTACCGTTAGACTCTCTTGCGCTAACGCGCGAGCGCACACACGCCGCATTAATGATCTATCGATCTGCCCTGCGCCACCGATAAGCTCTCAGTCGCCAGCGCCTGCGCTCGCTCGCTTCATTAGCATTCGCCGTCGCCTGGGAAATTTTCGCCTCGCGCGTATACGTGTGCATGTGTATACGTATGTACGGGAGGGGGGCAAAGGGGGGGGGGGGAAATCCTTGGAATTTTTCACCCCTTTTAATTGACCCATAACTTGCCGAGCACGCGCTGTATAATCGCGCGAGCGAGCGCGCACTCCGCGTGGCTCGGATTCTCACGTCGACGAACCAAATTCCTCGGATTCGAAATCATTTTTTGCCTCCTTCCCGTTCCTTTTCTTCTGGCGAGATTCGCTAGCTTGCGCGCGCGCACGTGTGACTCGCAGCTAATAGCGTAGCTAAAGATTATGCTATCTCGAGAGGGATTGTAAAGCGATATCTTTTTTAGTCCGACTAATTAATTTCAGAGGTAATAGAATGGAATAATTTTGTTAAGACTACATGGATTAAAATTCCAATTTAGTTCAGACGAGGTTCAGTACATAGTTTCAATATTTGTACAACATCTATAACAAGATTATATAAAATTATTATGTTTTTAAATTAAAGATTGAATTCATTTAATATCGCATTCTAAAGCTTTATATTGAATAAATAATATGCACAATGCTTTTGAATGGTTTTTGTAAAGCCGTATTCTGAGTAAAACTGTTTTTATTATTTACATTCGGTGACGATACCAATATTGTATATATACTGTTATAGTATACGCAAGATAAAATTATTGAAACAAGCTTTTCTTTTCTTAGAATTGATTTATATCAATTACAAACTCAGTTGTTCAAATATCAAATGCACAGGATAAAAGTAAAAAGAGCGAGCTTTAATTTGATTTTCTTGGAATAAGTAATATCAATTGCTAATGAAGTTATTCAAATATCAAATACACAGGAGAAGAGTATTGAAATCGAGCTTTCATTTTATATTTCTAGAAAACACAGGATATATAAGTACACTGGACATAAAATACACGGGATAAAAGTAGAAAACGCGAGAATTCATTTGCTAAACTAATATTTTTTAATAAAATTGAAATGCAAGACAAATAATGATTATTAGAGTCTCTGTGCGAAATTTCAAGGTAGCTTGACGAGAAAATAAATGAGTATAATATTCATAAAAATCGAGTGCTGAAGTTACATTACTGTATATATACGATTTTATTTTGTATGTTTTCATAGTTTGTATACTTCATTTCAGCCAGCACAAAAATTGATATATATTCTAGAAACCATGGGGAAAGAGAATCAATAAAATAGTAGATGGGTCGACGGAGATTTGCCAAAGTTATTTAATATTAATCTTGAAAACTTAAGCAAAATGCGTGACATAGAGGTTTTCAAATTTCTTAAAATTTCTTTATTCATTCTGTAAACAAATTTTATATTTTTGTTTACATATAAATTTTACAATACTTTACAGTACAAGTACTTTACAATACTTTGGAAGCAAAAATATTAATATTCAGAGCTAAAAATATTGAAGACTTATAAGGGAAGCTCATTAAAAGCGCTCCTTATCTAAAAATGAATAAGTAAAAATTCGCTCACAGATGCGAATAATTTAAAAAATCGACTATTAGGTCATGTGAATACCGACATAATTTAAGAATGTTTGTATCTTTTGCAAACATTAATAAAATTACTTTAAAAAAAAATTGCATATAGTATTTACATATACGGAGTGCCTGACAGACCTGTTTTCCAAAAACCTACTCAGAATTTATTTAATTAAATAAAAACCGCAACGCCGATAAGTAGGAATCTGTATTTTTAGAATTTTGCAAGTTTTGAAAAGTGCGTATGTCATGGAAATGCTGATAAAATCATCCAAAAACAAAATCTGAGCATAGTATTTACATACACCGAGCGCCTGGCAGAATTATTTTTCCAAATAAACGTTCGAATGTTTAATTATTAAATAATGAAATTGAGTTGATTTCGAAGTTCACATCGCCTTAACTCATTACGCAGTGAAAATTTTATTCTATTGCTTCAATAAGTAAATATTTAAAGTATTAGTAGATTTTTTCACTTATTCGCACCACTGATCGACTTTTTACTTATTCATAGGGTAACTCGCCCAGTAGCTAAACACCCACCAGTAGATGAACATTTTTCTCCAAAACTAGTTAATAAAATATATTTTTAACGTTTCTAACTTCATGAATCACTTTTTCCCAACTTCAAACTTTGAAATAAGTCATGTTTGGACTAACCACGTCACCCGTCGATACATGGTTGTAATAGAAGCGATTATGAGGTGAGATGCACATAGTTGGGCGAAAATTAATTTGAGCGAGAGAAATAGAGATAAAGAAAATGGATATATTATGCCTATTATGCCTATGAAATAAAAACGGGTAAAAATTCGACAAATCTCAACTGCGTTGGCTTGCACTGTATCCCATAATTCGACGCAAATTCAATGGGAACAAACCATATATTGATATCTCTTGTTAAACAAGAAAAATTCATTCAGCAATTATTCTCCTATCAGCTAAAAGTTTAATCAGTTGAAGCAACTAAGTACAGCCAGACTTCGGAAGTTATATCCATCAACGATCCACAGTAACTAACGAACGGCAACGAATCACTGATCCCATGCGCGATATTCGCGTGAGCTTACAGTTGTGTGTGCGGGACTCATATCGCAGAGCGGACATCGGTCTCTCAAATCGCGGGCTATACACAAAATTGAATTAAAATCACTCGAGTGTTTACCCACGTTCTCAATTATAGGCGATGAAGAACCTTGGCCATCGAAATAATTATCTCTTCAGGCCGTTATACAAGCTCGCGCGTGAGCGCTGCCCCTGTATAGCACGCGGATATAAGATCTCGGGATCGGCGTGCCGAACCTCTTTCTCGCTATCTCTCTCCTCCCCCCCCCCCCTCTTACTCGACGTTCTCAACATCGGTACAGCAGTTCTCGACTTTCCGCTATCATCCTCATCCTATCGTATCTTATAAGGCTTTGTAGGTTTTCGTGTTCTTACACGCGTGCTCGGTACGTTCTTTAAACGGCCGACATTTATTTTGCATTTTCGCGCTTCCTTTTCTCCCCACTCCGTCCCTCCTCTCTCTCTCTCTCTCTCTCTTCCCTTTTTCGCGCTATAAAAGCATCGTCGGTCGAATTTATCGAGCCGCCTCTCGCGCGCGTTTATCGTGTATACACTAAGCGAAAATTTAGATCTCTATTTATTCAGCTATTTAATCTAATGTGTTGGTATAATTTATCGTTGCACACTTCGCGCGCCACCACCGCGGCACACTTTCGTTTGCCAACTTGCTGAAAGGTCTATCGCAATATCACGATCCTATATTTTTCGCCTTTTTATATATCGGGAGGGTGGAAATTGCCAATAAGATGTATTGTGTTCGATCAGCGCCAAGAAGGTTATTAAAAAAATATTTTAATTTAATGAAAGCCCATCGGCGTCCCTTTTGTTTGCCCTTCTTCCCCTCTCCCCTCCGTCCTATACGTCGGCGGCGAGATTATATGAAAAATCCGCTGAGATTGCAAAGGACGTAAGGATTTAACAAAGAAAAGGGAGGAGTCGCCTAAGAAGGAGAGGGGGAGGGAGAGAATAGGAAAGAGCCGAGTCAACGTCAATGGTCGGCCGGGTATATATAAGGCCGATCCATCCGATAGATAAGAAGATAGCGATCTCGAGCGTATAATAATTACATGATTTTCCATGGAACGGACGAACTAAAGCACTCTTTCGCGATGGCGAACGAGACATACGAGATTGATCGGGAGACACGACGCTGCTCTCCCTCCCGACATTCAGCTATATACGAAGTATAACTTTGTCCGCGAGATTAGAGACGAGTGCGTCTGTTAGCCGAACACGTATAATCAACGATAAGGTTTAATAAAACTTTAAGATTCTTATGTGTGTCTGCAATTTAAAGAGCAATTTATATCGGAGAGAAAGAATGTAAGAAATGTTAATAAACGTTGTCGGGTGGAAAATGAGTTTATACGAATTAGCGATGAACTTTTTAATAGTCGGTTGTCAATATCATCGAACGTATCGTTACTATATACGGCACGAGCAGCAGTGTGTACTATCATCGTCTATAACTGTACTCGTCAAATCTCGTCAAAGCACGAAGATCATCGCAAGATTTATGGACGGTCATAAATCATTCCCGGCAATTTAAACTTCGAAAGTAAGCGCGAATTATTTTATTAACGCTTCTGCGGTGTTAACTGTTTACGCATTTCATGCAACTTGCACGCCGTTCGACTAACTAATACGACTCTCGTGACGAGCAGTAAAGATTCTCGTAAGCGGGGAGGTAAATAATTGTCTTTTGCTTAACCGCTAACTGCTTGCTTGCCTGCTTGCTTGCTTACCGTCGTTGTAAAAAGAAAAGGATATACGCGAACGCGAGACCGAGAGATGAAAAGCCAAAGAGTAGCGGCAGCGTTTACGTATTCGCAGAAAGCAGCCATGCATCGAAAACGTGGGAAACGTGTAAAAGGGAGATTTTCCAGCGAAATCTCTCGAGCGTATTTCGCTTAGTCGTTTGCTTCCTTGCTCGCCGCGCGCAGCGTATATAGCGCATAGGGCACGTTTACTAAGGAAAGGGTTAAGGGCGATGATAAAAATGTCAAACCAGTTTTCTTTTCTGGTTTAAAGGTTTGGCTTTACATTGCAACCCGGATATATTGTGTAGTTGGTGTGTTGATAAGTGATGGTAAACAATCGAAGAACTAGATGACGTTTTCTTGTCAGCAGCTGCAGCAGCTTCGAACTGCAGCAGCTTCGATTTGCCAGATTAAAGTAGATCCAGTGCTAGGACGTCAGAGAAGGAGAACACTACATTTGGTAAGTTTCCAGGGAATGAAAGCCCATCCTGTACTCAGTCTAATTAATCGTAGAATTTCGTTAGGATTCGTGTATTTGCGCATGAGATTTGGCACAAATTTATCTATGATCGAAGCGTGTGTATGCGCTTCGAGGCGAGTAAATGAGCAAGCTCTTTTACTGTGATAATTGAAAGAAAACATTACTTTACTTCAAAACCGCAATAAATGCTCTCACTGATCATCTGTTAAATAATCACACAAAGAGCGACTACGTTCTCCAAACCGCGGCGATCAGCGGTAGTTAAAATATCGTTACAATGCAAAATAAATTCATCAAGGACGCGGGGGTATTTCCTTCGCGGGTAAAGCGCTAAAAAACGAGCATAAAGTGTGTGCTCGTGAAGCCAGCTTCAATCAGCCCACACTCAGCGCACGCAGCCATCTGCAACTCGATTATAATACCAATCAATCTGGCCCCTCCCCTCTAATTATTCCAATTCGCATAAATAATTACGTGTGATGCCGTGCGTGTGTGCATGCATGCATTAGCGCGCGATGGATTTATACGGAGAGAAGCTCCCGCGAGAGCGCGAGATTTGCTTGTATATACACGGGGCGGATGAGTTTTTGTCTCGGAGAGGCTGGCTGTCCCGCCGCTACGCTTCTCTCGACGATACACATTGTCGTCTGCGAACGCAAAAGGGAGAGAAGAGAGGGAGAGTTCGTGGAACGGTTAAGTGACGCTGAATTATCTATCCTGTAGCCCGTAGATGGACACGAGTGCTAACGTCGCGAGAGAGTCGGTAGGCTGGACTTCTGCTCCTCTCGGGTACGTTAATGCTTTCGATCGAGAGGGAGAGAGTGAGGACTAGGGGGAACGTTAAAGAGAAATAAAGACGGAGGAAGAGCAAGAGGAAGGAGGGATAAATGTCTGCTTGTTGCAACCTCGTTGCGCGTTATCTGCGCATACATTTGCTACACCGAGTAGTAGTAGTAGTAGTTTCGTTTCCCTTCTCTCGGACCTTTCAATCTCTACACCTCTCTTTTTCTCCCTCACTCTTTCGGCTCGTCGTTCTCTTATATACCTTTGCCTCATAGAATTTCTATCTTTTCTCTCTCTCTTTTTGTCCACCGCGTGTATAATGATCCCGCGCTATCGGCTCTCTACTTTATTGTTCGCCTAAGCGTATTATACATCGCGAACAGCGTGCTCATTCACGGATGTCACTTTTCTCCGCGCTGATATCGGCGCGCGCCTGCGCTGAGGGACTATTAAAAGTTATATACACACACGTGCGCACACAACGCGCGCGTCGTTGTGTGATAAATGCCGTGGGAATCGTGCAAAAGCGATGAAGTGATTAACATATATATACACAACGGCATTCGAGCGTGCGCCGCGAATTGCCTCGTAATAACGTCGTTTAATGCGAATGTAACCTGCAAATTCGAATGTTTATGGGCGTTATTAGCCTAAGATACGACGGATAAAATGGATTTATCGACAGGCTCTCGATAAATAACACCTCAGCTCTCATGGCGCTAATAAGACAGATAACATATATACTTGTATCCTAATCAGGCGCACAGGCCGCGCATATACTCGTCTCTGATGCGTCTCTGCAACCGACACGTATATATGTATATATCTACGCTTGCGCATATTTGTGCAAGCTGTTTGTGTTGTATCTAGAGAGAGAGATAGAACTTTGAACCGACTCGCTCACTCTCTAATCCGCTCAAAGAATAACATCAGCCCGAGGTGTGTTTATACACGCTCACATTCAATTACCCGATCGCATTATAGAACGCACGCTTCAGTTCTTGCGCATATACATATATACGTATATCTTAAAATGGACGTGTCGTCCACACGCGCAGGTGGGTGAGTGGGCACTACATACACTGTTTCTCTCCCGCGCGCTCGCTATTCCGAGCTGCAGTCTGGCTCGGAAGAGCAATGGGGATTCGACTTAAGTAGACTTAAGAAACGGGGTCGCCGAACAGCGTCGTCGTCGAGGTCGTCAGAGATAGGAGCGCAGACGCACACTTCGATGCGCTGCCGCCTCTCATCCCTTTCGCTCTACCCCCGCACTGCCGCGACTTTCGTCCTCTCTCCTGCCGCCTTCTTTCCTTACACACTATCCTCTTTCTTTTCCTCCTGAACGAACCATAAATATAAATCTCACGGATGGGAGAGAAAGATCGAGCTTCTCGCTCTCTCTTCCTCTTGGGTTCACCTACTAGACGCTGCTGCTCTTCAGGGAGAGAGCGAGCGAGCCTGGCAGCAGCAGCAGCAGC
>JAPYZO010007646.1:0-11988 GCA_030522905.1 Torymus flavipes | reverse complement strand
TACGCGCATTATATTCTTCTGGAAGAATTTGTTCGGATGAATAATGTCATTGAAAGATTACATGATTATAGTGTGTACGTCGAACCAAAACAGGGATTTTACGTCGACAAAATGTTAATATAAATGTTGTGCAAGTGGAAGGTTCCATTTTGCTTTGTTATTTATGCTAGAAGTACGTTATACAATTGTTCCATATATAATTATATGGAACATGCTTAAATTAATATTGCCGTACATTTAAGATGAATGAAAAAAATATTATTTATAATTACTCGTTGTTTCCGCCCTACACCAATATATATTTATACTTTATCATTGTTCCATAAGTTTATGGAACCAGAGAGAAAGTTATAGTTTTAGATATTGGTGTACCCTCTCTAATATTGACCTACATTGACATCTCATTACAGAACAAATTTCGTATACCTTCATAAATTTTTACGTAACAACGCCTGCTACTACAATCCACCACCTCGTGACAAAGGTAATCCGAAACGGGGCTCTGAATAAATATCGCCCTCGGACCGCGCTTTTCGAGCCGTAAAATACGGATTTGGAAATCGCACGCCAGTGATTCGCCTGATTTTACAATACGGTCCGTTAAAGCTGGTTCTTACGCAGATTTTTAGGGATCACTGAAAAGAGTATTATTTACTTTAGTAATTATTTGAATTTCAAATTGTTATAGGATTTGAAAATACATTGAATTTTGATGAGAAGTAAAAAATAGTCATTTAAAAAATATTGTGTATAAAAGTTGCAAATATAAGAATATAGGCGCGAAGCCCTAACTACCGCTGATGGTCAAAGAGCTGTATTTATTCATATACGCGGACGCGGTGTGATGCAGCATCCCATTAGTCTCCACGCAGTGCCTCAGTAGCACGAATTTATCAATGGACACGAAGGTGGTGATGTACTCATGGCAGTTTCGAATTGATAACATTTTCTCAATGTTATCTAATTTCCGGATACCGAGGAATTGTTATAATGTATGGAAATTCAAAGTATGTAACGAGGATTAAAGAGAGGTTCTAATCGTTTCTTAAAAAAGACAATCGGTTATCAATTTTATACGCAGTAATAATTGTGTCAACGTAAAATAATACATTTTAAAATTTCGAAATCTCAAACGAGATAATAGTTGAAAGTTTCTTTTCGTAATTATTATATAAATATCTGTCTTTTTGGATCATTATAATAATCATTTATTATTCTTTCGTATTGAGCAAACAAAGTCAATATTTAGAAATTATGAGTTTAACCATTATCTGTATACACTAAAAAAAATTTTAGTGTAGACTATATTGTTTTCAGTATATGGCAGAAATTGTATTTGTAATTAATATTTGTTCTGTTATAATTGTAATATGTATTATTTTATGATGACTGAAGAAATTTATGTTTATATTTATGCATGTGTATCTGAATTTTTTAATGGCGTGATCATGAAAGTAAGTATTTTTGATAAAAAATGCTTTCATTATTTTTCATAATGTGATCCAATGTTTTTAAAATGCGTAATGTGTATTAATGAAATAATATTCGTATAAATTTATCATAATTATTTATTCGTTACGATGTTAAAGAGTGTCTTTAGTCTTTTCTAAGTTTTGTACTATTTAGTATTAAAAATTAGTATAATGAATATGTATTTTATACAATTAATTTACATGAAATATTAGAATAGACTAAATACATTTTTTGTTTACAAAATAGATTCAACGTTATTTATTTCTATACATTCATGAAAAATCATAGTGAAATGTTCCTACTGTAGTACATAAGAATATTTTTTTGAAATCAAGACTCTAACCTAGTATTTATAATTTTATAATTTTTAAATCCTACTCTTTTGTATTACACTCGTATAAACAAATCCTCTATTTTTGTAAAAGTTTTATAATAAATTTAAATTTAAAATAAATATTTTGGAAGATTTGATATAAGCTATTATGAGTAGTACAATACTTGCTAAGTACTCAAAAATCTGTTATAAGTATGTTGTTTTAGGACAATTAAATTATATTATAGGATTGTAAAAACTTTAGAACATCGTTATTATATTGTATATTTTTATTGTTTTTCTATTTTTGCATGTAAACAATTATTTTATAATAAATTTATCAACTTTTTTTTATAAAACAATAATAGAACTTTACAATATTTAATTTGACATTTTGAGTTTTATACAAGTAATAAGATTACTTAAAAATTGAAAAAAATGTCAAAATACAAAGAGCAAAAAACTATATGTACAACGCTTTAATCTGCTCACACTTGTTGAAGAAAAAATTCATATAAAAAAGTTTACTTTAGAAACACTTGTCTTCTAAAATGTCAATCATGCATTATTGGAAATTTGTAAACGCTTCATATAAAAAATCTTAATTTTGTTGCGCTACCATACATGTAAGTAAGACTCAAAATTTCACTATATCTGTAATATCGACATATATCATTTGTGTAAAAAATCATTCGAATATGACTTATAAAATTTACTCATACAAATATTTATGATTATTCGTCCTATTAAGATTATCTATTTTTAGGCCATTGGAAACTCGTGTAGATTACATTATCTCGTTATTAATTGTTTTCACTTTCACAGTGACAAACAAATTAATACTGGAAATTATTCCATAAGTTAAAAAAATCTATTTTTAGGTTTCGTTAATTTATATAAACGTAACCAAAACTTGTGCTTTGAACAATGTATGTTTAACATTTGCGCGACCCTGTTATCCTTGAATTTTTTACCGATTTTACATTTTCCCTTTTTTTTACTAACAAAGTCAAGTAACTTTGTTCATGGCGCCTACAAAAAATCATACAAAGTTAATCTTTCTCATTCATTTCACTTAAACGTCTGGTTAATATTATGATTTTACCATCGTTGCATTGTTGATATTCTAAAATGACTTTTAAATGACATTCAGCAAAATCAATTCTGTTGGAATTTACTTGCTTTCAGTCCATTGTCCTACCATCAGCCGTCATTGAGATTTCATGGAAACAAGCTTTCGCGAACGAGCTCTCGACTCAGTACGTACATTTGTGTATTCAAACCACAAGACATTAGGTATGTTCTTGAAAATCTATAGCAAAATATCAGCAAACACATTGTAGTTTTTATTTTTCTGTCAAAGTTCATTTCTAGTTAAATACAAAATAAGTATTTACTATTTTATAACTAAATATTCACAATATTTAAGTTGTGTGAATATGTGTGATATTATAAAAAATAAAAACTACATGTGAAAATCATTTATTCTATGTTACAAGTTAGTAACTGCATATATTAGTATATGAGCATTTACCATGACACGATCACAGGGAAAAATGGTGTTAAAACTAGATGTACAAGAATGAACCAAACAATGCCTAGGATGATGCCAACAATCGTTCCACACAGTACTTGAAAGTGAGAATGATATTGTAGATAAATCCTACTATAAGTTACTAATCCAGCAGAAGCAATACATATTGCTATTATAAGTACTCGCCAAAATCTTTCAGATAATGAACTATTGCTACTTTGATGTAATCTAAAAAAATTTACTATTAAAACACAATTGCTTGCAAGAAAGAAATTCTAAATAACATTAAACTGACACATTACCTAATTAATACAAACAAAGTCATATATGCAGCAAAAAACCACATAAATTGTGCATGTGTAGATGGCATACCATATTCAGAGTACAATCCATCTCGTCTCATAGGTCTTGCTTCTTGAATTGTATGTTTCAAAAGAAAGTTCACTATTTCATTACCGACTACACCTCCAAAGAATGCAATCTGTAATTAAAATATTGAGTAATGAATAAAAATTCATAAAACACAGTTGATAAATCAAACAATATAAAAATGGACTTAAACTAATGCAATATTTCAAGTTACTCACAGTATGCAAGTCTCTCCTAAAAATGATCAGTGTAATAAATCCTGCTAATACAGCAAATGGCATTAGACTGATTAAAGCTAATAGCAATCCAAAGACATCGCCTGAAATAAAACAATAATTAATATCATTTTTAATTTAAATACTCGCAATAAATATTCTTGAACCCACTCTTATTAAAAGCTTGAAAAACTAAAAGTATCGTTAAAAAATTATTATAACCCACTAGTATGCATTCAAACAATCAGTATTTTTTTTGAAAAGGTATAAACTTCTTTAAATGTCATTCAAAACACTCCAAACCGTATCTAAATAATCTAACCACTGATCCATGCTGGACCTACCAAACACCCACAGCAGCCATATTACATAACTTATCTCAAGCTCCCTCATATTATACCCATCATGACATTTGAAAACTGTCACCCCATAGCAGAAGAAATCGCGGACTCATATAATTCCCTCTCGCCGGTGGAAAATCATTAAATCAAAAACAGCCCCGCACCAGCGCCAAGTATACCCCCTATATAGTCCGCGTCGCCTCGCGACAACCCTTTCATCTCCCCGCCATCCTCCCCCATCATCGAAGCCAAAACATCCACTCTTCTCCGGGGTGGAATTTCCGAAAAAAAAAGAAGGAATCCTCGGTAGTACAGGCGCGCGTGCACCGCCACGTCAGTTGGGTATATTCCAATGGCGGACGTGGCGCGCGTCGTCGTCTAGAACAGACAACACAACTCTCTCTCTCTCTCCCATCCTTGCACCACATACACTGTACACACTATACGCGGTGGCAGCTTTGTCCTCACCTTTGGGGTACTCAACGAGGGTGAGCGAGAGCGGCACCCAGACGGCGGCGCTCTCCGGGGACGCCATCGCCGTAGGCACCCGCACTACGCGCCGCGTGTCTCCGTCTGCTCTCTCTCTCCGTGATGCTGCTGTGTGCTGCTGCTGCGCGCGCGGTTGCTAGTGCTAGCCTATAGCCAGCTAGCTGCGGCTCGATCCCCCGTCAAGGTATGTCTGCGTGTGCACAGCGCGCGGCGCGAGCGGAGGTGCGTTGTCGGTTGTACACACATAAGTATATATCTATATACAGCGTCGCGTATATGCTTATATTGCGTGTGTCGCGGTAGTATTATGTATTATAGAGGCTGCGAGGCTCTCTGTACATATAGGTAGCGGAGATGAAACGGCGATAGGGCGTTTTTTGTTGTATGGATTTTCTTTTCTTCGGGAGAGCGAGATAATGGAGAGGTTGAAAAGTAGGGAGTTTTTTTTTTCTAAGTTTCGAACGTTCTTTTTGTGCGAGGATAAAATGTTGTGTGTTGTGGGGTTCAGATATTCGTGAAATATATTGTTGGAGCGGTTATTATTTCTTTACGTTTTTATGATATTATTATCCTGCATGCGAATAATGTAGATTGTTATGGAAAAATATGTTAAATCCTTGCGCATATTTAGATTTAAGAAGGATATTGTAAGTATACCTATCTGCATAGAATGAGATTTTATGAATGCGGATAACTAAGACGTGTATATATTGGTTTTTATAATTTTGCTGTAAAAATTATTTTTATTTTTAGTCGTATAATAATCCATATTAAGTGATGTAAATGTAATAGGCGTCTTACCAATAAATGAATAGATTCATTTGATATTAAGATTATAATCATTAACTAATAAGCGCTTTGATCAAAATTAATATATATTATTGTATTTATTGAAATTAAATTAATAATAATAACGACCGCGTAGAACTACATCGAAAAGTATATAACTTACCCAAATGTCTTACCTTGATCACACCGGCTATCATCTGATCATACCGTATACATATGGTTATCAATGGGCGCAGTATACCTACTTCATGGATGGGTGACCGCTTGGGAATCCTGTATGCTGTAATACTGTTTTTGCTTTTTTCAATTATTATTACAATTTTACGTATGCTTTGTATTCATTTATTGTTTTTAATTAAAAAATCCTTTTTTATGAATAAACTTTATAAATATTTTATATTGACAATTCAATATCTACTTTTTGTTAAAACATCACTAGTGCGCTGCGTCCGAGCGCTATGGTTTATCTGTATACCTATCTATCTGAGTGTAAATTTTCAGCAGCTTCAGTCAATCGAAATTTCTTGGTTACAGAGTTCCAAACCCGTCAGTTTCTTTTTCTTATAAAAAAATTGCATTACATTTTTTAGTTTTCTAAAATTAAAGGTGTTCTTAGAATTGTTTTTGTAAAACGCATACTTTTTGAGATAAAAATCGATCAAGTTTTCACAAAATACGATTTTTTGAGCTATAATGAGAAATACGAAAATTCAATGATTTTTATCTCAAAAAGTATGAGTTTTATGAAAAAATTTCTGAGAACACTTTCAATTAAAAAAAAATCAAAAAATATCACGCAATTTTTTTCAATTGCAAAAGCTATTTTTTGCTTCTTGCACATCAGTAATTTTTGTTTATAACAAAAAAAGTGACGATTTTGGAGTTCTGTAACCAAGAAATTTCGATTCCGAACACACGGAAAAACATATAAAATAAGCCCAAGTTACTGAGGGGAGTTGAAAATTTACACTTAGATATGACCAACGCTCAGGTATGCTAAAATTATATAATACTAAATGCTTTTGCCACTATTGTCAAAGAATATAATTATTATACATAATTAACATTGAAACTACAGACATAGTTCCAAAATTAGTTATTAAATTATGCAATAGATTATTTATGTAAATGTAAAATTATATTGCAAGGTATATTCTAAATCTGAAGAAAAATCATTATATAGAAGAGAATCCCTCCTAAGTACTCGAACCTTCTTTCCGCAGCTGTGTAAATAAAAAATCTTTTCTCATTCTCGTTCCTCGGAGCTTTGTATAAAAAAACTCGAGCGTTGGAAAATGCAAGCGACTTATAACCATAAAGGACGCCATTCAGCACTTGAACTAAACACATGGACCGTTGTCTCGGCGTTTGAAAATTTTCTAAGCTCGAGTGGAGTTGCCACCACGAAACCTTTCTTCATACGAGTATGATATAACGGAACGGCGCATAAAAACGAAGAACGTCCTAGCGAAACAATTTTCTATTTTTTATACAAGAAAAGAGTTGAATCGATATACAGTACGAGAACCAGGTTCATATAACGTGAATGTTAAGTTATCATTTTATTGTCATATCTAACTAAAACTTGTATCTAGTATTATACTGTATTGTTAAATTTCCATTAAGTATGGTAATTTATATCTTAGGTCTTTAGTTTGTATTAACTTTACGAGACCGAATGGTAATTTTTGCTAAACTTTTTCTCCACTTATACACAACCTCTGCTCTTCATAGCAACATTATAAAAATAAAATCGCCTTGCTTAAAATTACTCACAAGTAACAGCCGAGTAAACCGTATCTTTCTTATACCCAATTACATGAAATTACTGTGATCGCGCATAACCACCGCACAGCCGTCGCGTCTTTGCATCGCTAATCACCCGCAATATATACTGTAAAGCGTCTCTCTAGCGCTAGCGCGCGCGACGTGCTCCACTTCCGCATAAGCAGCTTGGCTTGACCCCGCGCGCGCGAGAAAGCTCTGCACTGCTCCCCTCGAGGTCTTGCGGGAGCTAAGTACACGTGAATACGCGGACGCACAATGCGCGGGAAAATGGAGCGACGCGTGCACGTGTACTCGACGAGGTTTTTTTTACACCCTGGCGCCTGAGGGAATTTTATGATGGCTCTGAAAAAAGGGTTTTTGAGGTTGAAAATGAACGCTGGAAGATTTTGATTTTTATGCCGTTTTCGGAATTGAAATATTTTGGTACCTGGGATTGAAGAATGAAAAGGAGAATGTAATTAGTTACAGTTATCGGTGTGACCCGAATGAACTATTATAAACTTGATCAACTTTAGCGTATATAGGTTCTTAAATTCTTGTCTTTCTAAAATTAAAAAAATGATGCAGAGCTATTTTGTTAATTATTTCTATATTATCTGTAATATTAAAGAAAAAAGACGATATTCGAATATAATTCAACTAGGTTTTAAATCAAACTAATAATAGCGGTATGAAATGGGATATTGTGTACCAAGGGCGTAAAGTGGTTCTTTTTAGACCTAGTGGAGTGAAGCTGTATGACGGGTCTTTGTTCGGTTGGGGGAATCTTCGGGGATCAATTTTTATCATAAATTATAGTAATCTTCACAATAACATGAGAATAACAATTTTCACAATCTCTTATTTACAATAAAATATAGTATTTTGATTTGTTTTGCGAATTTCATCAGGGATATCTAAGTGATATGAGTAATCATGTTGGGAGACCTTCTGGCGTGTAATAGCACACCCCTTTTCACTGGTATATGCGACGTGTATACTTGCAGAAGATATCCATGTGTGTCTCCGACTTCTTGATCGGACTACAGCAACCTTTCCAGCACCCTGTTACATTGAGCAGCAGTACCTAGTGTGCATCGACGCATCATCGCTCCTGAGCATGCTGTACATCGCCCACCGTCTAGTGCACATACAGGCGCGCTCTTTGATGAAAGCTCTCTTCAGCAACAGCTACGTGATTCGGCGCGTCTTCATATCTTCTACCACACAACATGCATGGGACATCGACGTCAACTGCCTCGGCGATAATTCATACGTTTTCTAAATACTTATTTATACTGCCGTTGCTAGTGCAGTATATAAATTTTTAATTGTTTCAATATCGCGATATAAATGGTTAATTTATCTTTATAATTTCACAAGAGCGAAAATTGTCGCAATTCAAATACTGAAAATTTAATGCATAAAAACCATTTTCCACTCAGAATGAGTGCGTTTTAAGTATTTTCTGAGATGTATGTATGTCTGTACGTCCGTATATAATCAAATTATATATAAGCATAAGCATTGATTAGAATAGAAACTTGAAAGCCGTTGATTCGCGTTGCGGTCGTCATATTTTATCTTATATCGATTTTTAAAAATTGTGCATGAAAATATAGTTTTTTGAAAATAGAGTATATTTATTGAACAATAATACCTAGATATTGTAACAATTTTTTAATCTAAATGCAAAGTATACAATTTCACATTAACTCGACATGTAACGCAAATAACATTAGTTTCAAATGGATTAATAATATCATATGTCTTATTGTACCAGAATATACAACAATCACGACAGATGCCATGGCCGCAGGGAATTCCAACATGAGTCGGAGCCTTTGCGCGACAGACAGGACATTCGTTAGCTGCAAATAAAGAATCATGAATGAGTATAAAAATTGAATAAAATACTGTTTTTTTAAACGATAAATGCAATACAGTATAGGTATCTATTCAAATAAATATCATTTTCACAGTATTTATGTGCCCAAAATAAATTAACCCAAGTTATTGTACAAAATCTGACCTACACAGTATCAAGGATAACCAGCTATTTTATTCCGCGTTACGTTTTGCGGCATCGCTTTCCGAAACGATTCGACAACCTAAAGTGCGTAAAAAAGAGTCGGTAAGATATTATAGCGATTATGTATTGTAAAGAAACTTCTAGAATACGTTTCATGAATAAAATGTAATGGCAACTATTAACATTTAATAAAAATGTGAAAAGAGAATCATAAGAATTGGTTTTGTTTAAAATTCGACTATGAGCACGGAACCCAATCTATTTGACCTTCGTTCAGTTTCAGGGCATCATGTTACGAAACAATTGCAGAAGCTAAAGTGTATGAAAAAGATATCGGTAAAGTTTTACAATGAAAGGTTATTATAGGTTTCATGAACCAACGGAAAAATTAGAGTAAACCTTACGTTTCATTTGATGTAACTCTGCGTCTCTTTTTTTCATTAGCATTTTTCTATCGTTTAATACAGCTTCTTGCATTTTTAAAATTTCTGTTCTAAATTGTCGCAGTTGTTCTCGTTTTTGTATATAATGATTATTTTCCTTTTCTTCAATTAGAGTAAGTTTTTGGAGCATTTTTTCTATTATTGTATTAACCACGTTATCGTTTTTAATAATATTATTTATACTTTTAACTGAATTTTCGATATTGATATCTTTTAAATACCCATAACGAACAGAACAAAGCAATTTCTTCTCAGTTCTTCCATTAGGTAGTTTATCAATTTGAATTAATTGTTGATCATCATTTTTTCCCACTGGCATTACTAAGCGACCGCCTATAGCTAATTGGTCGATAAGCTAAAATTGAAACACAATCAATATAATAGATTACGTCAATGGCCCATAAGAATGGATTAGTATTAAAAATGATGTTATAATTCACATACTGCAAGAGGTAATAGTAATATTTTTAAAACTGAACTTTTCAAACTGCTTTTTAGTTTTTCTGGTATGTGCGGAATAATTTTTCTATTTATTTTATTAGCTAATAAATAAATGACAGAATGAAATGAAAAAAATAGCACCAACTATCATTCTCAATAAATGAAATTTATTGGTGTAACTATCTAAGACGATAATAGTGGCAAGTTGTTCAAAATTTGATAGTCATTATGCAATATGATAAATATAATGCGCTGTGTAAAATTTCAGTGGTTTAACGAAAACGGTTACAGAATCATATTGCTATTTGAATTTCACATTAATTTAACTTATTGAAATTTATAAAATTAGCAACTAAATGTAAGAAAAAATATATACACTTATAGGTGCCAAAGTGTTATGGCTTTGAGGGTTTTTGCAATCGTCAATGTGCGTTAGATAAACAATTTCACTTTTTTCAATTGTTCATTTTTACGATATTTTCTGAAATATAACATAGAAACTGTGAAATTAGACATGCAGTCATACTAAAAATTTTACATAATTGTTTCTTTAAGTGCTGTGGAATATTAATGTTTTTGACGAATTTGTCGTCAAATTTTGAATGATATCTTACGGCCAATACATCTTTGGGATGTAATTTTTTATTATTTATAACATTTACATCAACTGATGTTTTTAACTATATTTGCTTCATCACTAACTACTTATGAAGACATAGCTTGAGCGTATAATTTGGATAATATAAATATTTTAACACAAACACTATATTTGTAACAAAAACTATGACAATTTTTAATAGAGAAATATATAAGATTATGAAAAAGAACTTACCGCTTTAGGTACTTCGAAAGCTGCTGCACCCACGTGTATAATATCATAGGGAGTTTCAGGTAGATAACCAAATTTACCATTACCAACTGCAAAAGTTTACTTATAATTTCTCCTATAATTTCTTTATAAATCAAGAAAGAATAATTTTACACCACTCTAATCTAAAAATTGCAACTTTGAGATGATTTTTAAGCTCTGGTGGTATAAAATACTGTATGAAGTGCGTAAGGTGATTTCTATACCGCATTCGACTTTTCTCGCTCGCTTCACTCGTGCGAAAAAAGTCTCATGCGATAAATGATCCCTTTCCGCACCAGTGTCATAATGTACTATTAAAATTCATGTTATTTTTTACTTATAGATATAATGAATCTAAATAATTTAAGCATCTACACGTCATTTTATAAAAATGCTCGAATGTCTCATCAATCAAAATTATTTCATTGCATCAAATAAGTATTTACCGAAGTAATATGAGTATTCGAAAAAATTGTTCGGACCAATAATACCGATTTCTGAATAATAATAATCGTTTTTATTTTCGCAGATTTTTTCTTTCGTTGGGCGGAATTAGATATATCCAAAGGCTGATAGTTAAACACCTTATATGCTTTAGAAAATTAAAAATAAAACACGCGTGCCTCACTACCAGAAGCACGCTTATCATACAGGATTTGGAACAGAAAGTCAGAATTCGAAAAAACATTAATATTTCTCTTCAGGAAAAACTAAATTAATAGAAAACACATAATATGAAAGACGCATTTATAGAATATACATAAGATAAATGCCATATATTATATATACATATATAAAAATAACCGTAGTTCTTTCTATATTAGTGTACATACATCATTCTCTGTATTTGTATAATTGTGGCAGTATGAATTAAGTTTATTCTGTATAAAATATTAATGTATTGTAAAAGAATCATAAAACAAAATTATAGA